>JAIPRL010011733.1:0-13076 GCA_025469235.1 Pemphigus obesinymphae
TGTGACTATGTCAACGGAACAAAATTATTTAATGTGTCATATAATATGTGGTAACACTGATATCGATATGCGATATTATCAATGTACCGTTAGATCAAAATAACAACAAAGATAACATTTTATCTGTGATAATAATTTTCAATTAAATAACAAACTCATGTCTGAGAGACTGTACCTACTAACTACTTACATATAATATGTACATTATTTGTGTTTATCAATATAATATGTTGTATTTCATGTTATCTGTAGTGATATGAACTAAAAGTTTTACCTAACTAAATCTAATAGTTTTACGTTGATATCTGTGGTCACACTGATTTTGGCGATCCAATTAGAACATCGTATTAATTTTTTACATTGGTTCTATAGGGAATGCACAATCTGTTTTCATGTTATTTGTGTAAATACGAACGGTTAATATGTATCTCAGATTTTATATTCCTGAATGGTGAGGGGGGGGGAAATTACAATTTTATTGAATGTAATAATATCGAATTATTGAAAAATGTGTACTTTACCTCCTGAAGGTACGACGTTCGGTCTCACGATATCGTTCTTGTTACCGACCAATATCACAGCTTTGTTTCTGACTACATCGGCTTTCCACAGGGCTTGTAACCATTCCTCGGCTTGTTTGAAGCTGTCCCAATCGTTTCTCGAGTATATTATACAATAGGCGTGTGGTGTCTCTTCGAACACGTCATTGCAGTCGGCCGGCTAAACATATCAGATTACGTTCAACAATTAAACATCACTCAATTGCATATAAAAAAAAAAAAATAAAAATAAATTTAATCAGAGCTACTTAATGGAGAGAATTACCGAAAAAATATCGCCGGTAAAATATCGCCAGTATAATATATGCACCAATATAATTAAAATATAATAATATATGTTATATATTACTATATAACTAGTTTAAGTGCAACACCTACCGGGTGCAACTCCTTGTAAATGCAATTCCTTTTATGTGAGACTATTTGTAAGTTCTAACACTTTTTGAACGCGAAACCTTGAATTTGAAACTCCGTTTGAGTGTGACACCTTGTAAGTTTAACTTTTTTCGAGTACAACATCTCATTAGTAGAATTACTTTTGAGTGCAATTCGTATACCTCGGTTTATGTATTTTATTGGAAATAATATTATTAATTAATACATTTTAAAAATATTCCGCCGACGACGTAAACTGGCGTTCGCTTTTTAGAAGGTAGTCGTTCACTCCTAAAGTATTTCCGATGAATAGGTCGACAAAATAAGTAACTCGAAAATTGATCGAACCTACTATTCTCGGATAAGAACTCGTAACAGGTTTTACACAACATCACTATAAATTTGATCAAAATTTTAAGAAATATTTACTGTTAATTAATATAATATGGGTATAAAATAATAAAAAAGTATAATATTATAGAGTAGACACATACTCCGCACGTCGCTTGGACTTTTCGTTCTCGAATTTTTATATAACCATTGTCGTTAAGTCGATATGTTCGAAAGTCCGACTAAATATCGTATAAATGATAAAAGTTCACCGAAAGTATCAATATAAATTTAATTCAAAGTGTGAAAAATACTACTGAAGTCCTACGATTTTAAATTCATTACTACGAGATATAAAATCTATAATATAGTTACCACGTACCTACCTAGGTATTTTGTGAATCTGTGGGTCAGACTTAAATACTTAAATAAGGACTCGTTACAGGCTATTATAAAATGCATAATTTAATTTAATAAAATGGGTAAATACAAAATTGAATTCAAAGAAACGAAAAATAAACGATAAGAAATATTAAATAAGAAAAGTTAATATAATGGTAGGAAAATAGATTACGATTTCGGATATGGGATTGAAAAAAGTCACAAAAAAAAAAATAATCAGATCACGGAGTGGGATCCGTATCGAAAGGTCATTCCTATTCCCATCAAGCTATAGAATCGATGATAAAAAAGAATGAAATTTCTCGTATTTAAACTGCTCAGATAACAGACGTCCCGTTCAGACAAAGAAACGGTCAATCGGGCGTTAAAATACGAGTCCAAAATATACGGCGTCGGAAAAGGTCTACAAAAGTTCCTAAAAGGACTAAAGGCCGGGGAATTGAATAAAAGTATAAGAGTATTTTTTTTTCATGGAAAAAACGGCTAAGAAAAGTTTTATATATTTTATAAATTGTTTATATAAGAAGATTAAATGAATGCAGTTATAATTAACACCCCTTATTCTAATGTGAGTTGGCGAAATTAAACACCCCCCCCCACCAAAAAAAAAAAAAAAATTACTTGGCTACGCCCCCGATGGTAGTGCTTTCTTCTTATTATTTTTGTAGTCAACGTTTGGTTTTGCAGTCGGCCATACGCTCTCCACACTTCCCTGTTGTCATCTGGCTTCTTAAGTTCGGTATAGCTTGATTGTCTAAGCGTCGGAAATCATTTGTTTCGTGATGTTCATGGTCGTCCTCGGTCCCTATTTCCTTCAATTTTCCATTCAATTGTTCTATAAATTAGTTCATTTTCGTGCCTAAATAACCGTCCAATCGTGTCCATCGTCTTGCTCTAATGGTTTTGAGTATTCCTCTGTGACTCAAGGGCGTCATTTGGATGGTGGCCGGATGTGCGACGTTACCACTAACTTGAAATTATTTAAATTAAATTAAAAAAGCATTAATGCTCTAATGCGTCGTCATAATTCAAATATATACATATATATATTATGTATTATGTATTCATACGAGTATATGATATTGTATAGTATATCGATTGCAACAGGTAGTTGCTCTTATCATAAATATTGATTTTAAAATATTTGTTTTTGAGAAATGTGTTTATCATATTTTTATTGAAATTGTCCTGGGAAATGTTAAAATTGGCCTGCATAAATACCTGATCTACACAGAGAATGACAACTGAAACGATGTCCCTGTGTTGTGTTCATTTATTTCGCTGAGTATGCTTTCCGTTGGTACAACGCGCTCCCAACATCGCATTCACCAACACCATATTTCAAAGATTTCCAGAAATTTTGACTTTATCTTATTTAATATTCAAGTTTCGAATCCATATATACGCCACACTCCATACATATGTACTCTTATGAAGCGTTTCCTCACACCCAATACTCATGTTGTTGTTGGAGTATAGCAATATTTTCTTGTTCGTGAATGTTGACTTCGCCTGTGTGCAACGGTGGTACTTATGGTGGCATATTATATAAATGATAACGATAAAAAAAAAAAAAAAAAAAATGTATATTATGATTGATTTAACCAAAATAATGAAAAATGAATAATAATTAATGTAAATACGTATTGAACGAGAAACACCTTGAAGATAATCTTCGAACTCTCGACTTGGATAATCCTCAACTATTTTTTTTTTACATTTTCGACCCGACCGAGCGCTTTGTTCGTTTTATTCCTGGGCGTATTTGGATTTCCTGCCATGCTTTGGGCTGTTTTAACTTCAGTCAAGTATACTGAAACGTTTTTTTTTTTTGTTACACGATTTTCTACCGGCGACATTTGGTCGGCATACCCTAAAAGGGGTATATAGTAAACATATAAACAACTATAATTCGGATTCAAAACAATATTGCTTCATATGTCAGAAATACTTTCGTTCGATACAATATATGTCTTCTAAAATTAATATAGCATACAATGTGAATAAACGAACGCACGTTGCGAAATCGATGATATTATTTTTGATGAACAGATGGCGCTGCAAGTTTCGAATAACATTTTAGATTAACCTGGTTGGTGTAATTATGTGTACCTAATTATTATATTGATTGATTTATTATTGATTTCAGGTCGCTTTTTTTTTTACAATAACAAAAATATTCATACAATTTTCTGTACAGTTTATAGATACGATTTCTTAATATTCATTGAGTAGATATTATTTTTATGATTATTGAAATTTTTTTAAAATTGAGGACATTTCTACTTGATCTAATTCTAAAATAATTAAAAAATCGATTCAATGTAGTATTGAAAACGAAATGTTATTGTAGATAATTAACAATTATTGCTTTTTTAATCGATAACGTGTTTTAAGTCAACCCAAAATGGTTCATTCAAAACAGATGCAAATTATTATTGTACCTATTCTTGAATTTATTGTTTTTGGATTTTTCTTAACTGTTATAGAAATTATTGTTGTTGTTTTTAAATTTTATTACATTTTTATAATTTTCAAACAAAATATATTATTTTACATTCAAAATTGTCTAAAGAGTACATTTACAATAAAAATTTAATATTTTATACGAATTAATGGATTAAAATTTATTCATTTAGACATTTATATTTATTAATAAAATGTTTATGTTTATTATAAGCATTAATTAAATTGAAATTAGTCCACTTACAATAAATTTATGTATTACGTTAAATATTAATATATTTTTCTTCTTCATTTTGTGTGCAAGTTAGAAATTGCCTTCTTTTAATAAAATATTGTAAAAACCATTGTTAAATAAACGCGTATGAAATATATTATTATTTTCTTATTATGATTATAGATAACCATTGTGATTGACTACAGTGCATGTCTACTTAACGTCATAACTTGATAATTCATGGATTCAATACGAAAAGACTCCATTTAGTTTTATTTTTCGAAATATCATATTTAAGGTTTCATATAACTTATTTACTTATTTTATTGAAACCACATTGATACTACATCTTAGATAAAGTTTCATTTGTTTAAACAGTATTAATTAATAATAGTTAGAATTTATAAATAATAAGTTATTTGCATTAAAAAAAAGAAAATTATCATTATAAAATAATTTAATATTCATTTTTTCGAATAGAACTTTTACTTATGAACAACATTCTTGATATCATTTCGTTTTATTTAATGTATGTAAATGCAATTAATAAGTTACAAAATTTTCGTTAGATAGAATCTATTTACTTGCGTATAACTCATTTAGTAATGCACTTAGGGTTTTCATTTTTGGAAACGAAAATGTTCCTTTATTATTTATTCTTATATAAAAAAAAACATTTTTTGAAAAATGTAGAACGTTTTTAAACTAATAGTATAGTCTGCAAAGGTATCATTTCAGTTTTTGATAGGCTAGGGTAACAATTATTTACTGATTCTTCGAATTAAACAAATTGCTTTACCGTACTTTTTTTTTAGAAAGTATGTATTTTTGGATAAAAAAAAATATAGATTGTAACGTCAGAATGTGTGTTATTTTATAACTGTGTATTTGTGGCGACTCAACTATTCGATAATTCATCTATATGATCTTATATATAATTCAGCCAAGCATGACGAATATTAACGTATTGTATACCGTTACGATATGTTATGGTAATGGAGTTGACGTATAGGCGTTCAAAGATATTTTGAATATGAAATGGGAGTAGTAAAATAATTTTTTTTAGATAAGCCAAAATAAAAAATGGATATTCAACTAAAAATATATTAAGTATTTTCAAAATACCCGGGAGGGAAGGGAGAGAATACATAAATAAATTATCCATATTGATTTCCTTCCATGTGTTCCTATGGAATTCGTGATTATTTGGATTTTTGTTTTCAACGGTTAATCGAAACAGCTAGTCTTGAATTCAAAAAAGAGATGTACTGCAGGGAGTTTTAAAATGTTTTCACTCAAGTCAAGTTTAGCTTTATATAGGTATTTTATTTTTTCCTCTGACTATTTTATATGACAAAAAAAAACCAGTAGTCTTATGTCGTCTTTAATATAATTATATTTTGAGTGGGTTTTGAATTGATAATGTGATGTTGGTTGCACGTGACCCTAGACGTGACCAATACGATGGGTGATAGCCGACAGTTGAGATCTGTCGATTGGATTACCTATACAGTGTTATGATTGAAGTTTTTTGAAAAGAAATAACATTAAATTAATCACTTTGTATTATAATTTACTAACAACAATGTACATATCGATATTCGTGTCTCTCGATAGTAATCGTAACTTCAACTGTCACTCCGATGTCTAAGTGCATTGCAGTCGGACGCAGTGTTAATCCAAGTTCAATTACTATTTGTACCATTAAAGCGGCCAAAATATTATATAAACCGAATTGAAAAAGAACTCTATATATATTGGATAAGAGTAATTTATTGTTGTTGAGGGTAGAACGTGAAATCGAATTAGGGTTGGACATTTACTGTAGTAGATTGTAGTGTTTGATTGTGGTTTTTGATACATTTTGTACGAGCAGAGTAGACGCTATACTCGTAGTTTTTAAAAAACGTTATACACGATTATACGATATTATTATTCTTTTTCATTGCTCTTTCGACGGTGTTATGAAAAGTATACACTTTATGTGACCAAGAAAATGTCGAAGAACAAAAATGTCGTACTTACATTAAGAAAAAAGACGTTTCGGAAAAAGTCATTAGGTACATATTTTTGTAAATATTGGTAATAACTATGGAGACAGGATTATACGTTGAAGATTTTTGCATTTTTCTTCTGCAAACCGTGTTTAAAATGCTATAACCATGCCAAAAATTCGTTTCACTGTCCAGAGATGCGGAATGTCTAATGCTTATTTTGCATTTTTCGACAATTTTAGCGTTGAATCCTTTTCCTCACATTTTTTTTTTCATGTAATAGTGAATTGTATGTAATTTGTTTTTACGCTGTAGGACATTTTTAAATTTTTTAGAAAATTATTATTACCGTTGCTTGGTAAACATATTACCAGCCACCAACACGAATAATGAGAATGAAAATTGGGGACAAAATTAATTTTTATACAATATATTTGGTTTTTAATATAACACGTTTTTCTATTATATAATGTGTGTCAAAATTAATACATTTCTCCAAATAAAGGATAATAAATTTTATTTTGTTACTATTGTGGTATCTTTTATTTTTAATTTTAAATAAAATTATCCTTAATGTGGTGCTCATATTGCCCCGGGTTAAAATATAATTTTGTATTTGAAATATTGTTTAGAAATATCTTTTTGATCATAATAATAACATGATAATTAAATATTACAAATATGATTAGAACTTATTTGAATTAAAAAATAAATTTGTTTTTATTTCATAATTTGGTTTGAAAACGCTTCGCGTGACCATATATATATGAAAATGTAATATAATATGCATATATATTGAAATTATTTGTTTTATATTGTCGAGGTTTAACGATTAAACAATAACGAATAAACATCATAGTTGTTCATTATTGGTGAGTTTTTTTTTTATTCGCTAAATAAGTCGGTTTATCCATAAGTCATTAGAATATTGTAAAAATACGAACAATTTAAAATTATTTTAAATTTAAATATATTTTAATTTGAAACGTTAAATCACTTCAATATTAATGAATGTTGAAATTCCATGACGTTAATTGGCGGATTTATAAGCATAATTTTATATGAAATAAATTTTGCTCAAAATATTCTTCAAATATTTTTTCCATTCCTATATAATATATTTGTCAGCAGACTTTTTGAAATATTGAGATTTTACAAAATTATCTACCGGAAGATGGGGTCCGGTATTTATGTGTTAAAATAACTTTTACATTTTATCGTGTACTGGAATAGTGTAATTTATATACTATATAGATTTTTTTTAAATAATTCCAGTGTTATAATTTTATTTTCCTGTAATATAGGAGAGAATTTTGTATGTAAATTGCATTATCTGCAATATCAATCATAAATATACGATGTGACTATAAGCCTTTGACGTTACCACATACTCTTATTATCGAAATAGGAGGGCACTTGAGTGCTGTATTGATTTTCAAAATGGTAAGGCGAACTTTCGAGCAAAATGCTTTTATGAATATTCTTTTAGGGATTTCATTTTTAATTATATGGAAAACACGCTGCACGTAAACATTCGCGTTAATTGTGACAAATCATTTATTTAATATAATAATGACATAGAAGAAACGTTAATTTTTATTTGCGTTGCTCGACAATTAGGATTGAAATATAATTGCCACGTACAATACATTGTCGTTTGAGAAATGGAGATACCTGTAATGTCACAATATATTCAAATCATGTTATTTTAAATATTATAAAATTGAACATATTTTTAACAAATATGTCTTAGGTAAGAGGACGTCGCACTGCAGATTTTCAACGGTAAAAACATGTTTACGAAAAATAAACGAAATGGCGTTTTAAAATAATTTTAGAGTTAAAGTTAACATTTTATATTATAAAGTTGATAGAGTAGAACATTTTGGAGATAACCTTATCGGTGTTTTTTTAAATAGTATGTTTAAAAAAAATACAGTGTCTTAAAAATGGGTGGAAAGAAATAGTATTTTGTATCTTCGATAACGAGCTTAATATTTAGAAAATTGCAAAACCCCAATGACGTTATCTCTGAAATATTGTTATCTACAAATTTTATAATAAGTGTAATAACTTTAAAATCTCTTTAAAAAGTCATTTTATTTGCTTTGCATAAACGTATTTTTAAACAAATATCGTGATTAAACCACAATTAAAAAATTAATATTGATACATGATCGTTTTTTAATTACTTTTAAAATATTTATTAATTGTTAGATTTTTATTTATTTTTAAATATCTAAAAAATTGCTTATAAAGAACACCATAAAAATGAGACGTGTGACGTCCTCTTAAGTATTAAATTTACAGTATTTGTTCATAAAATATTTTCAACACGACTCTACAAAGTTTTTTTTGGGAAATATGGTTTAAAACAGGTTAAAAACATATTTTCATGTGTTCTGATAATTGCTATCTGGGATGGCTGGTTTAAGGTGAAACCAATTATCATATTAGAAGAATTTAACACAGATAATTTAAATTTCATTGAAACGTTTTGCTTGTGGTAAGCAAACGATAATACAAAAATCCGTAAAATTTTTTGATTGGTTTTATCTTAGGACCACCATTTTATTTCAAAAGTACTACAACAATACTACTTTACTATTACTTTACTAGTACTATTACAATAGTAGATTTTTATAGTGAAGTGGCATTACCTTGGCGTAGAGTATGCACGTTTTTCGAAATACACCTAGCCTATTTTGTGTTATCCCTATATTATCCATAGAGATTTATACAAACCCCAATTCGCGACAAAAAACTAAAACAGTTAACGATTATTGATTTAACGATAACTGGGCATTGTGTTGGGTTGCATAAACGATATTTAAACATTTACAGAACCATTAGCGGTTTTAATGACTCGGTAAAAAAAAAAAAATGGTTTGCATAAACGTTCTTCAAATTTTACAGAGCCCGCTAAATTTTAGTTTTACGGTTCATTAGCTAACCATCTGATTTCGATTTTGTACATTTTAAAGACTCGTAAAATTGTGTTATCACTTATCAGTAATCTACTCATCTATATATTATATTGTAATAATATATTATATTCTACGATAATATATATTTTGTTTTCATTATAGTTATTATTTATTTGTTAATTCAATTAAATACTCGTATTAAAGTAATATTGAAATAAGATTATAGTTGATATGTATATATTTATTCTCCTTCAATAATCTATAAAATCGTTTTACCATTAGTTCAATATTTGATGAATGATTTTAGTGCAACCCATCGTATAATAATAGTATACACATTTTTAATATTTATAAAAATAATATTTTTACAAAAGTAATATTGTAATAATTTTATACAACCCCCGGATGATTGTGACGTTATACTTATATGCTTATGAAATAATGTATGGAAAAATAAATAAATATTGGCATTAAAATAATTTTTTTTTTTAAATGACTATATTACTAATAAATATAAAATTAAAAATATACTATTTTTTAATCAGAAAAAATTTAATATTATATCAGTTATACTAAAATGTATTATTTCAAATAAATTATTATTCAACATATAAAAAGTAATAATTTTATGGTAAAATATCATAGAATCAATTTATTTAGAATTTTTGAATTTTTTCTTACTTTTAGATTTTGAGTAAAACTCCTGGCTATTGGTTTCACCAATATAATGTTTATTATTTTATTTCCTGTAAACAACTTTTCGACCAGAGGATTTAATTCAGAAAATTGGTCTATACGCCTATATTAATACTTTTGTGGAAAATGTGATTAGGAAGGTACTTGGATGAGGTAATTTTTTGATTATTTTTTACTTTTTAGAAAAATGCTATGGGAAAACGACTAAAGAACTTTAAAGATGCGTTATTTTCTCACAATTTCGAATATACAATTTGTACAGAATATATATTATTGCATACAGAATATATGTTTAAAAATGTATTTTATTATATTACACCCGTTTAGAATCGTCTTATTGAAAGAAATGATTTATCATTACTTCGCAACAACCAGATAATTCTACTTTTTCGAAATTGTTCAGGAGCAACAAAATACTTAAAAATTTTTTATTTAACATAAAAATAATATAAACAAATATATTTTAATTTACTACATGGTACTCGATAATACTATATATTTTTGAATCATTAAAATTAACTGTGTATATCTATAAACTTTAACCAAAGTTCGTATGATATGGAGTTATCTGGTTTTTGTCCCCAGAATAATTTATTATTATCATAGAATAATTGTATAGGTATCAGGTTTGGGGTAACAACCAGATAACTCCGGATTTATCTGATTGTTGCACCAAAATTGAAAACAAGATAAGTACATCTAATTTCATTATAAACTATACTGGTATATATATCGGATTTATCTGATTGTTGGACCCAAATATAGAACATATTTTTCTTATTATTATAACATCAAAAAGTGAATTTACGAAAAATTGGAGTTATTTGGTTGTTGCACCAAGCCCTTCAATTCAATATACATTACCCACGACGATCGAAGAGTACCTATCCCATCTCTACTGACCGGTTTTGTGTGCTCTAAAGTTTTTAAATATTGTTATCAACATATCAATTTTACTGGTTTAGATAATAATGTACATTATTGGAAAAATACGTGGTAAACCTCTTACGAATTTCGTGTTATTTGTGGCAACGGATTATTTTTTTACTCCACAAAAAAAAAAAAAAAACGGCCACGTGTTCAATTTCCTTTTTAGAATATTTAAGAATATTTCCCACGTAGATAATGTAGAAATGCACGTCTTTAACTCATATGCCCGGTAGTAATGTAATATACATTCAATGTCTAAAGTAATAAATACCGCCAGCGTGGAATGATATGTGCCGTTGTTGAGATTTAAAATCGGATTGAAATGATCATTATAAATAATCCATAATAAATAATAGCAAATATATAATATTATTATACAGTGACCGGATTGAGCACGAAATCATAACACACGTCTTGCCGCGCACCTACCTATATATATATATATATATATTTACTATGCTTGCTTACTATACGTGCTTGGACTTTATTTTAGCTATTACCCATATTGAATTTATTGGGTTAAAAAATGAGCTTTTATTTTTATTTTTAAGAAGCACTCAGAAAATAACATAAAATCAAATAGATATATATAGGTACCTACTATGTGTGTATAGATATCGTTATAGTATTTAATTTTAAACGTGTACACAAAGCTTTCATAAAAATAATTTAATACAACCAGAGAGCTGTCCCTTGGTGGGTGGGTGTGTAACATCCCCTCATCCGGGTAATAAGTCAGAGAATTAGTCTGTTGGCGAATTACCTATAAAGAAAACGTCGATGACCTAATTTTTTGTTTATTAACCTTTTTTTTTTTTTTTTTTTTTTTTTTTTTTTGGAGGTCAAGTATATATGGTTATATCATACCATATACCAGGGATGCGCAACTGGCGGCCATTGTCTTTCGAAATTTTTTTTATCATCGAAAATTTGACTACAATTTACTTCAAATGTAGTAAAAGTGACTACGTAAATTGCATCTTGGAGACATTTTCAATAATAAAACATATCTATATATTAAACTTAGATATTAGTTGTTATTGTAGACATAAAAATAAAATATATATTAATGAATTTGTTTCATATAATAATAGAAAATACAAATTTATATGTGGCACGCCAATTATATGAAGTTTCAATATTTCGCTCTCTACTTACTTTGAGTTGCCCATCCCTGCTATATACCAACACAATGCACGTGGATAATGGTTAGCATAATGTAAAGAAATTTTTTTAATGATAATTAAAAATTAAAATATTTCTTAAAGTATTATTTCGATAATATTTTCGACAGATTGTTGGCATTCAAATAACGACATATTTTCTATGTTGTGATTCGTGTGGTGCGATAACATACAATACGATAATATACAATAACAATTTAAATGAAGTTTTTTTTATTCTGTCAGGCGGTTTATATTAAGAGCTTTATATTGTTTGCAAGCAGCTATATAATGTTAATTGTGTACCTATTCTTCTTCTTTCCATAGTTCAACTGTTCGACCCGACGTGCATATTACATACTTATTATCCAAATTTTTTCCATTTTTTCACCAGTTTATATTATATACAGCTGCTGATGTATTTACAAGGGACACGTGGCATTATGTTTACAGTAAAATAAATTACAAATATTTACTTGAGTAATATTCAGAACGTTACGCGTATATTGGGTATTTAATTATAATTTTTTTTTTCGTTTTAGATTAAAGGAAACAAATAACGGAAATTAATGTATAGGTAATCAAATCGAATTCATAATTTATACCGTTTAAATGCCAACAGCAGTGGCGAACGCAAAAAAAAAAAAAATGTCGGTGGGTGAAAAAATGAGAAATTTTGTATTTGTATAAACGAATCGTACACACTATAAAGTATATCTAATGTAGAGTATATATATATATATATATATATATATATATTATATATACTCAATTATATACACAATTTTGAATTGTATAGTAATTAACAAATAATTTTCTAAATTAAAAAATGTACCTAACATAAATACCTGCAATATGAATATTATACCTACTTAACTATGCCGAATTCATGTACAGGGTATGTCCCAAAAGTAATGCGTCAGAGTCTGAAACAACGTGTTTATTGATCAGAGTAGTTACAACCACTTAAAATTCTTCAAAATAAGCTCCTCCTGCAGCAATACACTTGCGCCACCGAC
>JAIPRL010011734.1:0-13075 GCA_025469235.1 Pemphigus obesinymphae
AAGCGAGGAATATTTTCGAGTGAACCTCATGGGCATTTTGTAAAATATCGTCTGACGAAAAAGTTAAAGCTATTTAAAAATATCAAAAACTAAAAATGCCGTAACTTTTTTTTTCTGACAATATTTTGCAAAAAGCCCATGTGGTTCACTCGAAATTATTCTTCTCGTTAAATTTGATAATAGTTGTTTAAGCTCTAAATCTAACCAAAATGCCATAATTTCAATTTTGTGTTGTATAATTTTGCTATATTGCCAATTAGATGGACAGAGACAGAAAATGCGGATATAGCATCCTCTTAATAATAGTGGTTGGGATGACAATGGTGTTCAATGTTCATGTAAGAAACGAGAAGTGGCTGGGGCCCATGAGTACCTACCACGGAAAATACAAAGTTATTTATATCTATGCCGTGCTCTACACCTGTGTATTTTCATATTTCTTGTCTTCCCAAATAAATGTTTATCTGTTTATCGAAAATATAAAGTAATATTGATATAAACTATAAATCAATAATATATAAATCAATATTCAATAATAACTCGATTGTCCGTCTTTTAGATACCTACACTTTTTAACTTTTATTATACTTATTTTTTACGTGATGTCGGTGGTTGTGAAACAAAAAAAACCAAGTTGTTCACAGTTTAGAAAAATATCAAAATCTAAAAAAGAAAAATGCATGAAACAAACTCCTAAATTGGAATTTTTTTAAAGCCAAGGTACGTATTCCTATTTCCTAATTAATTAGTAGGTAATCTCATATTTTATATTTTTATTGAATATTAAATGTAATTTATTAAATCAATTTATTAATAACTAATAAGTATGTACCTAAAGTAGTATCTACCTACAATTTATATAATTTTTGAAAAAGCGATTTTTATTTACATTTTTTTTTTTAAAGTATTATTTTAATAGGCAGGTGCCTACCTAATTTAAAATCTAGTGTTATTTATTTTATAGTTTTATGACACCTTTATTTAATAAAAATAAAATAAATAGGTAAGTTGGTAAGTAATAAAATACCTTCTTCTTCTTCATGTTCCTTTTCTATCGAAGGTTGGAAATCTTCATGGCTATATGTTCTTTGTCCTTGGCTGCACTGAATAGTTCCTTAATGTTGTATTGGAACCACTCTCTTAAATTTTGCAGCCAGCTCGTTCTAGGTCTTCCCCTGCTCCTAATGGCACAAATCTAATCACAGATTTATCCACTATGATAGCAACGCCATAGCGATGCCTTAATTCACCGCTGCTTGATATATACTTTAGGCACCTAAATTTAGTCAAGATGATAAATTTAAAAAGGTCATTTTTCGACTTTTTTATCATTTATAAGGAATAACTAAACCGTGAAGCAAAAAAAAAACTGGTTATTACTTATTTCCTTATAGTTTAGAAAATAATTGTTTAAGAAAATTGTGTATATTTAATAAAAGGTTCCAGCAATACGTCTAAAAAGATTAAAACCTAACGTGGGTTAATATATTTAATATTAGTATAATGTTTGGTTAAATTAATCAAAACATATAGTTTAAATATTTTATTAAATTGATAAAAATAATTCCAAACAATCATAAGTTTAAAAATAGTCATACATCCGCTTTTTCATTAGAAATTTGAACGCCCGCGTCCTGCCGCAAAGCCCGCAATACAATATAATGATCGTGTGCTAAGGCATGTAGAGCTACCAACGTCATATCCATATGATTATCTTCACTCATTATTAAATATTAATTATGCTCTCAGTGTTAATTGTATTAAATTAATTAAGGCCGATTTATTTGTTTTATTACTATAATATATTTATATATTGAACGATCTTCAAATGTCGGATAACATTAGGTAGGTACCTATACAAAAATTCAAAGGTTCATCATTTTTTAATTATATATTATTAAACGGGTGGGTATGTGTGATATATGCTGCTTTCATACAATATCTAATGGATTTCATACTATAGGTAAGTAACCTATATCTTCTATGTTTTAAAATCATATATTTGTGTTTTTGTTAGATTGTACATTTTTGACTTGTATACAATAAATACAATTAGATAATAGATAGATACCTAACTATGTATAAATTGTATTGTTTTTCATATAATTTCATTAATTAATTATCTATATTTTTAGTTAGCAATAATATATAATAATAGTATATTAAACATACCCATAGGCATCTGTTTAATAATTTAAAAATTATGAACATTCGAATTTTTTTATATCAGATATTTGAAAATCGTTCAATATATCAAACACGAATAAATTGGCCATAATTAATTTTGTATACGATAAAATATTTACTTACACGTAAAAACTAGATAACTATCAATATAAGGTACCTACTATACGAGAAGTACATATAAATTAATACATTCAATCTAATAATTAGGTTGAAAAAACTAAAAGGTATTGTTACTAGAACTATATTATATACCTATAGTTGAATATACTTTCCAAGTCTGTGTACAATTATATATCAAATCTAATAATTAGGTTGATACAACTATACCTACCTATTTTTCTGGAACAATTTACGGATAAAAATTTTTAACAGTATTATATAGTTAAAATAAACACAACTAAATCAAATATATACATTTAGTACGTCTAACCATGTTATAAGATAGTCTGTATAGCTACCATGGTTTATGGTTGAATTAATTATTTAAATGTTTATTGCAACTATTTTTTCCGTGATATTATAATATGTACTTATATAAATACTGTTTAGAATTAATTAATTGAAAACGGAAAGTATTAGGGGTTAAGTATTGATAAATAAAAATGATATTTTAAAACAATTTGAATATACTTTTATACTTCAATACACTTAAGTGGTTCGGAGCATTAAATATTTTATAGCTGCCTATATTAATATTATTCTACTGTATTATCTCACATTAACTTATAAATAATAATAAAAATACGCCACTAGTTACAACTTATTTTAATAGGTAAGTACCTATATTGAAATTTAAAAAATAGTATAAACATGATTTTTTTGTACATAAATACTTACTTTAGTTTTCCACATGGCATCGAAACAGGATAAGTCATTTTTTGTTCAGATATTCAATAGTTTCCATTATACCTGAAAAAATGAATTAAATCATGAAGTTTTTGTTTGGCACTGAAATAAAAAAATGGTTGTTGAAATATGTATATGTATAGTTTAAAGTTCATTATTTATTATGTTCATTTTTATTTATAATAATTGATATAATATATGGATACTAGATACTCACAATTTTTAACCAAAAGTAATGATCGAATAATTTATAAACGAGTAAAAAATTGTTATTATTATTTAATAAATTATATTAATGAACAAATCCATAGAATTTCTGAAATATATTCAACGTTTACATTGTCAGCGATCGTTTATGATATTGATAGATATCCAAAGACATAATATTATGTTTTATGCCATAGAGTAACTGCAGCATAGACATTATAATTTTATATTTTATTAGGTAGGTATCTACATTTTATATCATACGTAGGTATAACCATAAAATTAAGGACCCCCTCTGAAATTTATTCAACATTTGATAGGTACATTTTTTATGTAAACTAGTTCTTATAATGGCATAATTATTAAAATAAATATAGTTTTGAATACATAAGAAATTATATCACAAATAATTTAAATGGAAACATTGAATTTGATCTGTGATTTTTCTTTGGATAAAGGATAATATGCGTAGTAAAACAAAACTTTTCTAAAGTAGGAATCCCTAATTTTGATGCAATATAATTACATTTTTAATAATATTTATACATATGCCATGTTTAGTTTAAACCTAATATTGACGAGTCACAGCTATTTTTTCTTCTTCTTCTTCTCCTTCACCCTCTCTACCAACTATATGTAGTCGACTTACCTAATCCTCAACTTTCACTGAACTCGCTATATCCCGTATCTTCCTCACTCCTCACTCATACCCTGACTTCAGTTCCTCTACACAAATTCTTTACCCTTTTACTTGTCCTTTCATACATGTCCTCAATTACATTCACGTACAATTTTAATAACATTTTCTTCATTAATATCCATTTCAAAATTTCTCTGGAAACCCTATCATACACCTTTTCTAGATCAATAAATACCATAAACAACTCCCTCTTCTTTTCTCTGTACTTCTCTATCAATTATCTTCTTGGGTTTTTGACGTATCTTATTATCTCTCTTTTTCGTTGATATTATATTTTTTACTTCTTTAGCCTATTGCCATGTTTACGTATCCTCTGATCCCACCCTAGGTTTTTGGCCGGATAGGTTCCCCTGGCCACAAGCATCAGACAATTGGGTTGATAACGCCAATCATGCAGCACCTCTTTTTATACGTGTATCATAATTCCTTCTTTTATTGTTTTAAGCATAATAAATAATCTGTGGAAAAATAAATTTGTGTTTTTTAATTAACGTAATAATATGTCTTCATTAACCGATATGACGTCTACACATCATAAATAATAGTTCAATGATATACAAATAATGTTCTTTACAAAGCGACGATCTAATTTTAAAGTTTTTTCATTGAGTTTTTTTTATGGAAAGTTCCAAAAGTCTAAATATTATTTATTTTTCATGTTTTATTAATTTAAATTGTTTGTTAAAAATTTTTTAACGTATATTTGTTACATTGATCAAGATATTTAACGGCACTTTTAACCCTTGAATTGGTGCTCCATTTACATTGAACATTTTAAATGTTAGTAATAATTGATTTTGATCATTTAAATTTTCGAAGTAATGAGATTTTTTTCACATTCATTACAATTAAAATGGTTTAAACATTTGAATGCCAAATATCAGTGTATTTTTTAAAGAATTTTCACTGGGCGACAATAAAAAATTTATCAAAATATACTTATACACTAGGGTGACCACCATACGTCCCGTTTTTGAGGATTGCGCCCTGTGTTGTCCCGAAAAACTTTAAACGGTTAAGTTTTTGACCAGCTTTTGGAAGTGTGGTCCCGTTTTTGTTATCTTTTTCTAAAAAAAATTGTTAGAAAATTGCGATAGCCTTTTTTTAACATTTTCAAACCAATTTATGAAAATTTTATTGGAAAATTATTACGATATTCACTAGTTTTAATTGTTTTTCCGTTTTTTAATTTTAAAATTATGGTCACCCTACTATATACTTATCAGATGGAGATTTTATGCTTGTACCTCGTTGTTATTAAAAAGAAATATAAGTAATGGAAAAACTATTGAAGGGTATAATTATTACTAATAAGTTATAATGTATAATATACCTAATATACAAAGGAAGATTATAGTTATACCTACTCGTAATTAAATTAATATTATTTTCTTAATCAACTTTTGAAAATTTTGACAACCTTTAATGTTAATTTAATACTAATAATCAAGTAACCAAAAATAAAATGTAGTTTTAAATTTAATTTTTATTTCAATTATTATAAATAAGTAAGAATACATTATTTGTATAAAAAACTTTAATTAATTAATGAAAGTTTTTTTGATCTTTATAGGTATGTTTATAATGATACAAACGTTTTTCTGTCACATACCTACCAATAATTACTTCATCGCACAAAACTTCACTTTATTTTAATTTCAGAAGTACTTTCTATGTCACCACTCATTCTCTTACAGACATAATTATGTCTTTTTAGGATTGTATACACTTAATAAATTGTAGGTATAATAATAACACTTGATTAATCATCAATAAGTCCATTATTAAAAAATGACTACATCTATACAGTGTCAATATTGAAAAATGATTACTATCCTCTTCACAATTACAACTTTTTGAACATTTCATTAAGCTATAACAAATAGTACCGAAACCTCAATGAAAAGTGCATGCAGTTGGATTTATATTATAGCCGTTCTTCTGTCGAATTCAGAAAACAGATTTTCTAATGAATCTTGTGTTAATCTGTTGTTTAATATGTCATTAAAAAGTATTTTTCATTTATTAGATTTTGTTGTATTAATAACTTTTCTGATTCATATAAATTTAAAAGAGCTGTTATTGTCTATTTAATTCCAATAAAACATGGTGGTATACTTGATTTTTTATTTTTTAAATTAACTTTAACAGAGTTTTCATAAAGTGTGAAAGTATTTTTAATTTTTTAATACTTGAGAATTATGTTGGCTTATAGGGCGTCTATTTGAATTTGCGTCCTACAAGTTTTTGCTATTTAGCAGAATCAAACATAGCATTTATTGTTTCTAAAAATTGTGCTTTGTGTAGTGCGCTGTTAGATTTTAAATCACCTGTAGCAACACAAAGTCTTATAGTCTGGCTGTGTCCGTTGAAATTTGCATATGTACAAGACAACTTAAAGGTATGTGGAGGTTTTATATTATTTACATATTTGTAGTTCAATTCAATAATAATTTATTATATATATATATATATATATAGATTTATTAACAACATAAAATAAAAACAATTATAAATAACTAAAAAATAATATATAGGTATATTAACAACATAAAATAAAAATAATTATAAATATCTAAAAATCTAAAAAAAAAATACTTATAATATAATAAACATATTTATACTTTGTATACATTTTTAATTAAATACACACGCTTAGGTATAGTAAACAATTTTAATATAAAGTGTCTCATGAAGATCTGACACTTATGTTCTGTTGTACATTTTTAAGTTTTTTTTTTATGATAATTATTAGAAATCTGCGCTACAATTATTCTTATACTTAATATTTTTTTTTTTTTTTACAACTAATAATAACAATTTTAATATTTTCATATAATTCAAGATAGCCATCTTATAAGTAAATTTAAAAAAAATTATTGGTGTTTAAAACTATTAATTAGGTTATACCATTAATTTTTAAACAATTATTAAAGTTTGTTAAAACTCAAATTTATTTCTTGCTAAATTACAAAAAAAAAAAAAAAACTTAAAAATATTGAACAGAACAAAAGTTATTGCAATTGTCAGATCTTCGTGAGACATTGTTTATATAAGTATACAATATATATATTATATATATATATATATATTTATTTAATATTTTTCAAATATAATCATATAAACATACTCAATTTTGAACGTTTTACATTTCAAAAGTTTGTTTTTTCTTCATACATTTATTTATTAATTTAATTAATTAAAATAAAATGTGTTTTTGTTATTCAATAGGTACAAATTCAAAAAGATGACAGTTTACACAAAATCTACATTACTTATATTGGCTTTGACCTTATCAAACATACATGGTTTTATAGCATATCATTGTAGTGGGCTTAAACTTAATGTAACATCGTTTAGTAGCTTAGAGGTTGGATATTGTGAAGCACCACCATCACCAACAACAAAAAAAGTACCCAGAATAAAACTTCTCCAAAGGGCTGACATTCGTACAAGCAATTATAAATCGAACTTAATTTCGGTAAGTTATTTAATAATCAGGATACATAGCTATTAAGGCTGTAAAAGCAATTTACCTACTGAAATGCAGACCTGTTAAGGGCCTTCGACAGTAGATTTTTCAAAGCGCTAAAATGGTCTTGGCATTTCCGTAAATTGGCCGTGTTAAACTTGTTCAATTTTAATTTTGAAAAAAGTTCTAAATTCGTTATTATATTTTTTTTGTTTTACTAGATGATTTTTTTTAAATAATTTTTTTTAAATAAATGACAAACAATTAAATAATGATTTTTTCATTAATTTGTAACCACCATAAAAATCTTTATATTGATTTAATTTTAAATCCATCTGGTAGAAACACAGTTTAACAACTCATCTTTAATTTTTCCAAGATATGTTTTTTTTCTAAACTTATCTAGAAACCTACAATTATGGAAATGCGTGAACATGTTTATTAGAAAATACCGTGATTACATAGCAATGAAAAGTAGTATGGGTATGAGGATATTTTTAGATTAATTTTAAAATGTACTTATATATTTTTAAATTGTTAGATTTTTTTTTTCCTAAAATTACTTAAAAATTACCTATACTGAACTCCTTAAAAACGGCCGGTGTCGAAGCCCCTTAATGTATATTATGCTAAACAGACTGCATGCTATAATGAATTGCCAGTATCCTATAATAATAAAACTTATTTTATGGCCCCAAAAACCAATATTTTACAATCTTATGGAAGTCAAATAGATTGTAATGAGTTCCTACCAGCTGCATTTCGATTGGATTCAGAATGGTATGGAATAGCTCAAGATAGTAGCAGGAATTTACTCTCTTGACACTAAGAAAGTATTACAAAAACATATATTACTACCATAAGAAATTCAAGTGGCCCAAAAAAATATTGCCAGACAATCCATGCTTATGTCAACCAAGGATTTCGATTACAAAGTTTACTAGATGAAGATACAATTGGAAAAATAGTTTAAAACAGATTGCAAAAGATGTGGGGTTGATTTACAACTTTTGGTACCATTGCATCAGGATTTCTAGGTATATATTGTGGAATATAATTTTCGTTACAATTACCACTGGACTTTATCAAACTTTATTATATCAAGATATCAAACTTTTAGTAAGAGTGTCAAATTAATAGTTGGTTTATTCTCAGGAATAACACACTAGGTATATTATGCATAATATACATAAGAAACGATCATCAAAGTACGAGTATTTTCTACCAACTTCTAACGATAAAGATATTGAAGACGGACCAATTTCATTTAAAAATAAAAAACAGCTAAGATTGAGGGAACATACTAAAAACTACTCGATTTAAAAATATTTGATTACCTATTATTTGTATTTATTATGAACAACTATTTATACAATAATTTGTACATTAATTATCTTTTGTAATATCGATAATATTTTTGTTCGCAATTTTAGATTTTAAGAGCGCGGCGTCATCGTCATCTGAATTTTCTGAGCCCGGGCTGAAATTGAGCTGTAAACGGTTTATTGGACTTGAGTGTAATATAATAATATTTAAAACGCACGAGTGTGTAGTGCCATGTCGATTAGGCGCGGTAAAAGCGATAGAAGATACTGTATATAATATTGTAAAACAGACAATCAAAAAGTCAGACCTCTGCGGCTTCCCGGACACTTTTCACGCCCATAAAGCTATTATATCGCTATAGAATATCGCACGCACACGGTATAATATTATATACACGAGCCTAATAATAATAACAATATTATGCTATCGGGTACAACCGTGCGCGCGTATAAAACGTACAGTTTAACGACACAACTTTTTAAGCCGGTCGTATATTATTTTCCAAAAGGATTTTCACCATATTATTATTATTATTATTATTATTATTATATAATATAATGTATATATATATGTACCTATATATCGTGTTGCGTATTATAAAACTGTTTCAACGGCGGCGGTCCGTGGCGCGACGGAGAGTTAATATTTTGGGGAAAAACCGAGCCCGTACGACCGTATATATTATTACATAATGTACGCTCTCCTCCCGGTCTACATTGCACACTATATGTATACTGCAGGGGTGCCACTACCCGGACAATTAATAGGAATTTATCGGTTCCATTTGCATAATTGGATATACTGTAACGAGTACTGGCAGCCGCCCGGTTGTATATATATATGTATTTTATGTACGCGTTAAATATACGGCGAAATCACCCGTTCGCGGCAATAATTGGTTCGCCTGTGTACCCCCCGAACCCGCCCCCCATCCGTAGGATCGAGGGTGATCGATGTTAATGCGATGCCGCACTGTCGTGTTTCATCCGAAGTTTCCAATAACACAGCTGATGCGGAGCGTGCATATATATAGCCGCGTAATCGGTAATAAAGGAAAACCGTCGAATTTAAAAAAAAAAGCCGTTTCACCACGGGTCGTACGGACACGTTTTTTTTTTTTTTTTGCTATTTTACCCTCCCCCCCCCCCTATCACTGTTTTTTCGTCTGAGTAGAAATTATGTATGCCCTGCAAAGAGGGTTAACGACGTAATGTTAACGCGACGACGACGATGTAAATATTATTCTACCCTCTCCCCGGCGATCCTCTGGAAAATCGCGGGCATCAGCCGGTTCCCGTTAAACACGTGAAGATTACATTATCTCTCGTTTATATATATATATATATATATGGGCCATATATACAATAACATAAAAGACTCTGCTCTGTCTGAGCGTATAATTTATTGGCGTTCGTACGGTTTATATATTGCCACATTACAATATAATATATTGTAATTATTTTCGATAAAAATAAAAGCCGCGTTAAATTCACTGGCAAAAACGATTCCGCGACGACGAGAAAATAAATACAATTTAAATGTAATAGCTATATAATATAGGGTATAGCCGTATAGGGTACCTGGTTAAAATCACGAGCGATAAATTGTCCTGCACACAGGATACCGCCGCAGTATATTTTATTTATTTAATTAACGCTAAACGACAATCACAAAGTTTGATGAGATTTTACCAGTTGCTTCTATAATTAGAATATGATACAATGAGCAGTGTATATATAACAGCATGTATAGTCAGTACCGGATCTAAGGGGGGGGGGGTGAAACGGGGCATTTTCCCCGGGCGCCATTAAGGTGGAGCGCAAAATATAAAAATATTTAAGTTTTTCGTCCCGCTTTTGGAAGTGATGAGGTCCCGTTTATCGCTTTTAATTTTTAATAGGAATTTTGGTAGAAATTGACGATGACCTTTTTTTTTTTTTTATTTTTACTTAATAAAACTAAAAAGGGCGCTACAAATATTATTTTTGCCCCTGGTGAAAAATCCTGTTGACCCGGCACTTTGTATAGTAGGTACCTATATAAATTGTAATAATAAAAAACAGCTTTTAAAACACATAAAACGATAAGTTAACAGTTTAAATGTGAAAATAGTGTGTAAATAGTAAATATCTATAGTCTACTGTAATTTTATTTTTATTTATCAATACCTAACCACTAATACTTCCAGTTTTCAATTGTATTTATATACACATAGTATCACGGAAAAATTATGGTTACAATAAACGTTTAAACGATTAATTCAACCATAAATCATAGTAACTTACAGACTTACTATATAGATCTTGTAGGTATAACATGAATAGACGTACTGAACGTATATAGTTGATCTAATTGTGTTTATTTAACTATATACAATATGGTTAAAAAGTTTTATCGGTAAATTGTTCCAGAAAAATAGGTATAATTGTATCGACCTAATTATTAGATTAGATAATATATAATTATACACAAACTTGGAAAGTATATTCATCTATATTAAATAGTTTCAGTAACAATACCCTTTAGTTTTTTCAACCTAATAATTAGATTGATTGTATTAATTAATATTATGTATTTCTCGTATAGTACCTATTGATAGTTAGCTAGTTTTTACGTGTACGTAATAATATTACCTATTTCGTATGTTAGATTAATCATGGCCGATTTATTTGTGTTTGATATATTGAACGATTTTCAAATATCATACTTAGGTATAAAATAATATACTACTATAATAATATAGTATTGCTAACTAAAAATATAGGTAATTAATTAATGGCAATTATATGAAAAACAATACATATAATTTATATAGGTAGGTAGTTATCTATTATCTAATTGTATTTATTATACAAGTCAAAAATGTATAATCTAACAAAAACACAAATAAATTTTAAAACATAGAAGATATACCTATAATATATGTATATCCATTAAATATCGTTTGAAAGCAGTATATACATTATACATACCTACACCTCTTTAATAATATATAATTAAAAAATTATGAACCTTTGAATTTTTGTATAGATAACGTAATCACATAGTTCTGTTACGTCCTGCCTAATTAAATTAGTTAACAATTCATACAATTAATTAGGTAGTCATTTTAAAACATAAAAATATAATTTATACATTAAATGGATAGTTTTTTAATAAAATATTTCAATAAAAAGGGTATAACCGAAATGCTGAATTACTTCCCATTTGAAAGTATGTCTAATTCAAGTCTAATTTTAAGCATCTCCCCTACTATCCAAATTTGTTTCTACAAGTATAGGTAGATATATATGTATAAGAATTTAACATAATATATATATCGATAAAACTACACGTATATACGAATATGCAAGACTAGGCATTAACAAGTTAAAAATTAAAATTAAGTTAATTAACGCATTTTTTTAAAATTAACTTTTAACTTAATAAGTCATTTTTTGAAAACCTTTATACAAAACTATCCAAATTATGTTAAATTTTGTCCAAAGAACAATTCAAATCTTCTGGATGAGATTTTTACTTTAAAGTATAGGAAATTTGACTAATTCTACTATTTAGATAAGTATTTATTATTCTTTATACTTTATATATATAAATATGATTACCTATATTACCTATTTTTGTAATATTTAGATGTCATATAATATTGTTATTTTAGGAAATATTCAATCATGATAAACCAACATTGGAGACGGGTACACGAAGCCAGGGACGTATTTGAGGGGAGCGATAGGAACGATCGCCCGCCCCCAAAACCCATATGATATTGGGGATACAAAATTAGATTAGTTAATTAATTATATAATAATACCCCAGTACTATAGCGCTATAAGAACCGGTATTAATTATTATAATTTCGTCAAATGACTAAACAAATTTTGGTGATAATGTGATAAATTAATAAAAATATGATATAAGTAGGTATTTTGTATAATAAAACTAATATAAATTGGTCCTCTGCCATGTATACAACGTTATCTAGTGGTGAATTTTATTAGTGCGATATTTTCAATTAACTAATAGCCAATAGGCTAAGTGTTTACACCTAACCTATGTGTATATAATATTGTGTTGACCGTTAACTGAAAAATCAAATTTGCTATTGTTTGTATGAGTTTTGGCATTTGGAATTTTCTATTGTATTATTGTAATAATTATACGTTTATTAATTATTACTTATTATGAATAAACGCAAGAATAATAGGTATGCTAACAAGTTGGCTGAAAAAAGAGCCTAATGGTAAGAAAACCTATTAAATTTATCGCCCCCCCCCCCAAAAAAAAAATAAAAAATGATGATCTATACTCTATTTCACGAATGATCGTCCGTACAAAAC
>JAIPRL010011735.1:0-13074 GCA_025469235.1 Pemphigus obesinymphae
ATCCTTTTTTACCTTTTTACGATATAATATAGGTATACCTATCGACTTTTTTTCCTAATTAAGATATTTTAACTTTTAACTAAGTTAAGTTACTTATTTTTCAAAGTTAACTTTTAACTTTAAAAGTTAATAAAAAATATACGAGTAACTTTTAACTTATCTTAGCTTATATTATTTTCAATCAACTTAACGAGTTAAAAAATATCGTTAACTTGCCCTGCAACCTTGGTATTATGAACGTAATAGGTATGCTCAAACGGATTTTTAACTTTTGGTGTCAATATCACAGTAATATTCCTAAATGTCGGTCGTCGCCGAAACGAGCCGACAAAAACGCGGTTTTGCTAAACGTTTATATGAGTGAGTATAGTGCGGTAGGTACACGTTTAAACGAAAAAAAAGTCCATCATTCAATTTGTCGAATACGATTTTTTGTACTCGACTATACGTCGTGTTACCTATTGTAATCTATACAATATACGTTTATTATACAGTTTACAACAATTAATATACACGTCTATATACGTGTATATATATACAGCGGCTACGCACTACCGTCACATAGGTATTTATTGTGCAGTTGACGACAACCACGCATATTAATATATATACTACCTATATCGACTTACAAAGGCGGCGCATTGTCGAGAATCGTTGAACTCGTCAAAAACCCTCCCCTTTCGACACAATTATACTTATACTATATATATCCTATTGCTATTACTATACTGTTATTAACCCTTTCACGACAATATCTATATTATCGAACGTCCAGGCCACCATTCTATATATTATATTCTGTACACTAGCACTTTTGCCCATTCCATCGCACATAATACAGCAACGTTTCTCAAACTGTGGTACGCGAATGAAAGGTCGCTAAATGGCGCTAAAACGGATAATAAATAAATAAATATACATTTTTAATTGTATTTGAAATAGATAAATATGAAAATAAATTTAAAATAATAATATTATTTACGTATATAATATAATTATTTTTTACAATGTAGTAGATACCTATGTACGTTGTACATTTTTATCATTTCGAATCACGGAAAATTAGTGTTGCACAAAGCAAGATCAACACCAAGACCATGGCACTATTGGTCTTGGTCTTGCGAAATTCTTGTAGCCTTGATTTTTTTTTTTTTTTACCATAGCTATAAATAAGAATAAATAATTTGTTTATAAGTACACAAGGGGGGATACAGGGAGTAATGGGGGTAATTCCTCCCCTCTCCGTTCACAAAAAATAATTAGGTAGGTATCTGTGTAGTTGACTGTTTTCGATAACACCGAACTTTCAAGAAATAGTAGAAAATCTGTTTACCCATATATTCGATAAACGATAATCATTTCCCAAAAATATTACAATAGGATATTGATGATTGCATCACGAGAAATCTGTAGATTTAGTGTGGAATTATAAATAATGTATACCAAGAAAAAAAATGTAATAAATAACGTATTTAATTCATTAATTTTTATTTTATTTAAAAACAAGACTTGCAAGAGTCTTGGTCTTGGATTATAATTAGTCTTAGTCTCGGTCTTGGTCTTGCATACATTTTTATTTCAATCTTGCTATGAAATAGTACAGTGTTGATCTTGGTCTTGGTCTTGCATTTTTGTAAGACCAAAACCGAATTTGCCCATCACTACGGAAAATACGTCAATAAATTATAATCGTTGACACACACGGTGTGCACATACGCAGATACCTAATTTCTGATTATTTTATATACGTATATGCATTTAATCATCTTTTTTCATTAAAATAATAAAATCATTCTATTTTTATTCATTAGTGGTACGCAACTTTTTAATAATACGCATGAATGGTATACGCGAAAAAAAAAAGTTCGAGAACCGCTGACATAATATATATATATATATATAGGTACAAATCTATATAATATGTTATAACATACGTTCGTTGTATACGCAATATGGGTTTTCTACTATGACCGTCTAAATATTTTAACGATTTCGTAACACACAATAATCTAATTATATTATGACGTTATAATATGTTATTGATATTTTTACCGTTTTCAGGCGGATCGAAAATCAAATGGAAAATGTCCATAATAATATTATATAAGTACGACCTTTCGTTTTAATGGGTATGACGACGCATCCTAACATAACAATATATTATATAGGTAAGAAGTATAGCTAGTATGCCTCTACCTACCTCATAATATGATCTATAGGTAGGCACTATTTAAATGTTCAGTCGGAAATATATCCAATTAATATATTTATATATCCAGTTTGAGACTGTAACGATTGAAAAAAAATCGAAAAATTTTAGTTATAATTTATTTAACTAATCAATTTCAATTGAATAACACAATAAAAGTTAATTAAATTATTGTTATACCCATATAGGTACATTGTTTCGTTTTAGGTGAAAATAATATTGTAATAATAGCTATACGTAAGATCACACATGTCCAAAAATATACACTTTTCTATATAACTTTTATACTTTGTATTTTACAATCGTTTTCTGGAAAAAAGTACGACTTTTTCGAATTATTGCTGCAGTTTTGAACACTGAACAATATCGACCATATATAATTGGTTGTTAAATTATTATATTTACAAAATATCAATAAAAATTGTATTCGTTTTTTATAATATTTGGACGTCTTATATGTGTTTTATAAAACAACAATAAGTTGCAATACGATTTAAAAAAAATTAAAATAGGATTTTTGTACATTCGATATTGTGCTGTATAATAAGAGAAGGGTAAATTCAAAATGTTGCACTTTAAATATTTTACAATAGGTATTTAAACTCTAAAACTATTTTAAAATGCTTATTTTGTTTGTTTTTCGTAAACATGTTTTTGAACAAATGTCGTGATTTACACTTACCAAAGTGGATACAGGGCTATTTATATATATTTTTTAAAATGTACCTATGTAAACATTTTTTAATTTTTTAAATTTAAATTTTTCTAAAAATGTCTTAAAAATGTCCAATACATAATCCCTTAAAAAAGGAGGGTGTAGTATCCTTTTAAACTAAGGTAGTGACATATCTAGAATAACGTTTATGAACGAGCTACTGAGTTAGGTTTAGAGGACTTTATCTGAATAAATAGTTAAATTTGTCATGGCAACTTTAATGCTCAGCGAGGTTAAATTTTAATCTTTTGATTAGTGTTTAATGGTTTTACATTTTAGTACCTATTTCTATTGCTATTATTTTGATATTTTTATATCACAGTTCTATATCATTTTTTGAAAATCATATGCGTAAATATTTTGTCCATTTATCTGATTCAAATTTCTGTACATCGGTTTCATATAATTAAGTTAAACAGTGCAGGATTGATAATAATAAATAAATACTTAGAAGAACGCTTTACACCCGGTGGTTTTTAAAGGGTTTTATATATAGGCAATTTTGAGATAAATTGTCATTTTTAATTGAGTATAAAAATATTTCTTGGAAATGATAATGACAGAGTAGTATAACTATTGAAGGAATAGTTTATAACATTTTTTGTATTTCATAAATAGTTTATTGAAAAACAAAATATTGGAATATAAAGAAAAAAAAAAGAAGAAACGACAATAAAAAATTATAACAAAATAATAATAATAATAATAATAAATAAAACATTTTTAATTTAAATTGAAACGAAAAGAAAGAGAAAGAGTTATCATTGGCTAGACGTATTAAACGTATTAAATAGCCTTAACGGGGAATTAGATTGATAATTATTATTTTTATATAATAATATTAACAGGACCGGCTCAAGTAAAAATAGCGCACAAGGCAAAATCAAATTTTGCCGCTCCTAAAATAAAAAAAGCCATAAACTTTTTTTACAATTTGCGTACACCCTATCGTATAAATTTCCTTCCGAAACTTTCTTAAATTTTGTTAAAAATGTAAATAAGCAAAAAGAAAAAAAGAAAAGTCTGCAGACTGCGTTCTTCTCCGACTCGTCTCTTGAAATATGTACAAAAAACGCCGCACCGGCGAAAGTGTCGTTTTAGGCTGGCGCCCAGCTCGCCTATACCTTGAGCCGGCCCTGAATATTAATTATAGTTTTTTATTAGAAGCAATTAATGGAGGAATACGAAAAAAATCAATAGTTTTAGTATAACGCGAAGGAATGCTGAAGTTTATTTCGGTAAGCAAGAAAGGAGAGTCTATGGAGTTGGATATAGTTTGGAGAGGAATCGATAACCGGCAGCAGTACATGTTCGGTGATTAGCCAAACTGGGTATAATACTGTACTTGGCAAATTGGTACACAGTTATGCGGTGGATACGGTACATCAAGTATAAAGAAGACAGATATAATTAATAATATATTACAGTATTTTGTGTAATTTTCAATATATATATACTATATCTATTTTTATATTATTTACTTAGAGTGTATTTGTAATTTGTATTGTAGAATAAAAATCATTGTTTTACTATAAACAATATGCTATAGGTGCTCAACTTTTTTCGTATATACGACCCAATAAATTTGACTAATTATTTTTGTGACCCAATTTGCGCATCTAAATTTAAAAATAGAAGAAAATTATATAAAAATATTGGTTTTTAAATACCCAAACCAGTCAAACCACCCCTTCCTTATCACTCATAGTTGTGTATTTTTTACAAAAAAAAAAAAATAAAAATAAAATTATTGACCCATTCAAAATTTAACAAAAGAGAATTACGACCCATAGGTTGATAAATGATACTATATATACTATATAGATATAAAATGGTTAGTAATAATATAAATTCAAAAGCGCAATTGATATAGAACATAATACTATAATTTTTTATCGTTCGAATTTAAATAGTTAATCATACATTATAATATATTGTATTGTTGTTATAACTGTTCAAATTGTGTAAATTTAGTTTTTACGTGACAAGGGTTTAGAAATATTTACACATTTATAAACTAGAGTAATTCACTGGAGTAGGTAATTGGAGAGTAAGAATTGGGATACATAAGGATGCTAGGGGGATTCGTGTATCAATGTTTATGAAAATATTCCGGGATCGGTAATTTAATGACTCACATTGGAATTATTTACAGACAAAAATCTACAATTGTGGATGTTTATAGTTTTGTAGAAAATATTGTTCAGAAGTAGCAGCTTTAATAATGCGCTGCAGGTTTGGAAAAATTAATATTTTTTTAAATTGCAATTTAAAGTTATAGGTAAATAAATATGTATTGATCAAGACCGTATTTAGATTTTATTTTCAGAGGGGGTCGAAAATATATCTTATAATTTTAGTACATATTTAGTGTGAATTTATATTTTGTCCATCATGTAGCGATTCATCGGATTTATGAATTTCAAAAACATGATTTGAATTTATCAGTAAATTAACTTATAATCGAATTTTTTACATTTTTCAATTCTTTTATCGAATATTTAAATATTTAGTGGTTTTTGATTTAATAAAACTATTTAAGGAATAATTATTAAAAATATGAAAAAGTCTTCGTCTGGAGTTTTCTAACCTGCAGTTTTCAAAATATTTACGGACAACTCAATCAACGACAGACAAAATAGGTTGTTTTGTCTGTGTATAAAACTCATTACAGAAAACCATTTTAAAAATTATATTTAACAATAGTTAGGTATACATACAATTTTTAGTAAAATTATAATTACTTATTTTTCACAAGTTCAAAATTGATTAAAAAAAAAAAATGTTTTTATAATATTATTTTTGATGATGCTTTTTATAACTGTATCAATGTTTTTCCGCATACCTATACAGTATACATACTTATATGGCTATATCTATTATTTCACTTATATGATTGTTGACCAGTTTACTGTTGCATTTAAATCACAATCTATATAAGTATATGTTATTTAAAGGGTTTGAATCAACCGGTTATGATTAAAAATATTGATATTGATGCTAAAAGCTATTAATTTACATAAAATCTGTATCAAATGTTGAAAAAATTCCGGAAAAGGTCCGGACCCCATGGACTCCCACCCTCAGATACGGCCTTAGAGTTGATGATTGATGCGGATAATTGGAATGACTAAAGAAATATACACTTTTGAATGCCAAAATCGATGTAAAAAGTTCATGTATATACGAGTATAATAATATATACTATGTATGTTGTATAAATATGAATTTTTTTTTTTTTATAAAAAAAAGGAAAGAAATGTGGGAGAGAATAGGATCAAGAATGGAAAAGTCTTTTTAAACATTAGTCAAGTCCTTAATACGAAAATCTTAGTTCTTTAACCTTGAAACGAATTAAAAACGGGATGGCTTTAGATACGGAGCAAGCTGATTAGGATTGATTAGTATAGGTGTATGACGCTTAGGTACTATATTATATTATGTGATTATATATATTATGCGTAAACAATAAGCCATTGTAATACGATGGAGACATTATAATTGCTGTTGGTATTATGTCATAACAAAGATAGTTAATTAGAGCACTTCTAGTTACCAGGTAGCTCTTCAATGTAAAATAACTAATTATATTTATTTACACTGACGAAAAAATATAGTCTCATATTATAACCATTGTAACGACAGATTGTTAATTTCTTGAATTATAGCTATAATAATAATAATCATAATAATAATAATAATAGTAATAATAATCAATGTTGGGCGTTAATAAATTATAGTTAAGTTAAAAGTTGAATAAATTCCAACTTTTAACTTAACTTATTATATTTGATTTTCGTTTATTTAACTTATTAACCTAACTTATTTTTGGCTGTATTAACTTTTAATTAACGAGTTACTTTTAATTAAAACTCAGTTAAGTTAATTTTGAAATAATAGTTACATTTTGATTTCATATGACATATTGTGTATATTGTCAAAATGGTTGAATAAAAATAAATTTGTTTTTGTCGTTTCTAGTAATTCTTATATTATAGAAATTATTTATTTTTCGAAAATATAAATAAAACAAGAATAACTGTATATTATAATTTATATAATAATCTCCCCATAATAAAAATTGAGGAATATATTAGATTCCCCACCAATAAACAATATTTAGGTAATGAGAAATTTCTATTTATTAGAATTTTGAAGAAAAGTGTAGTACCTACTAATTAAACGTTTCTATGAACCTATTTATTGTTAATTTTAATAATTATTATTATGAATACATTGTAGTATTTTTAATAATATTATTTTAATGATTGTTAACAGTTTTAAAATGCTTAAAGTTAAAAATAATAATATTTTCAAAAAATTAATAGACATTTAATTATACCTGTATATCTCAAATGTTATATTGACTCAAAAAAAAATTAACTTAACTTAAGTTAATAAGTTTATATTAACTTAACTTTTAACTTAACTTGATCGTTAAGAAAAAAAACTATTAACTTTAAACTTTCAATATTTTTTTCTATTAACTTAACTTAACTGAGTTTAAAAAAATCATTAACTTACCCAGCATTCATAATAATAATAATAATAATATGTTAGCGACACACAGAAAGTTCAAAGTTGTTTGGCACATAGGGCGTTCGTAAAAACGTATCAAAGGGGGGGGGGAAACCATTTTCTTTAGGATAACTGTAGATGTGTCCCCTTTAAACGAATACACAATTTTTTGAAAATTCAACAAAATATGCTTTTTCAATTTCGTGTATATTCATGCACTATTTTACTTATATACGTAGTACGTGTTTATTAATATTATAGTATTTTTTTGCTCATTAATTAGTAAAATACTATTGTAAACTGAGCTTTGAACAGTCTTAGAATGCAATGGTTTATTTCAAAATATATTTTATCAATTCTAAATACTTCGTTGGAGAGATCTATTTGAACCGATATTCATGCAGCAAGTCAACTTTCTTAAAGTCCAAACCGGATGTTATCGAAATATTGGATTTTAAACGTTATAAAGGTAATTTTGAATTATTGGCTCGATACATTTTAGTCTAATAATAATTCAAGAGGTTTGTAATTTTATCGGATTGATTGTATTATATGTAACATCGATCATATATAATATCTACATTATTATTTTTGTCCTACAGTGGACGCATATTATTTGAATTTATTAGTTTTTCAAAACATTATAAGTACTTATATATTCTAGTATAATTGAATTTCATGTTGAGATATCTGGATATGTATATTCACACAAAATCTAATTATCTATAGTATACTGTGATTTGTGTTTATCCTATTTATACACATTTATGTCACTATATAGAATTAAACGCAAACTATTCTATTCCATCTCAGTGAACATATTAAAAGTAAACACGATTTATTTACACTGAGCCGAGTACAGTGAACTTTAATTAAAGTCTACAGAATCTTCCTTCAGCTACAATGAACATGGAAATAGTAAAATATGACCATTTCAAATTACCTATTTAATTATAATAAAAAATGAACGTATTTTAGAAATGCGAGTTTCAATAAATAATATTATTATAATTATAAATATGTTTTTTTTTTTTTTTTATCGTAATTTATATCGTAATATATAAAGTACGACGAAACCGAAAAGAAAGTACGTCTTGTTTATAGCCCTTCCGGGCCATTTCAGAAAATTAGGACAAACTATATTTTATATGCTCCCAAGGCCATGATAGGATCACCGGAATTAAAATTAACATATATATGATTATAGAATATTATAAGTTTTTGTTAATAAATAGACAATAAGTATACTCGTACTATATTATATATAATGAGTAAATTTCATTGTTAGTTCTTATCTTAAAATTTTTCTTTTATAATAATAATATATTTATTTATTGATTGTTACCTACTTCTTATTTGTTTATATATAGTTTAATTTATTATATTAAAGTTATATGAATTATATTAAATATAATATTAAGTTACAGTTATATACTAAATGAAAAAAAACTGTCTGTTATTTATTTAAACTAATAAATTTTAAAATATATGTTATGTACAATTCATGAATAATTGTGCAATGTACCGTTTTAGAACTATAAGACCTATATTATATTATATAGTAATTAATCACACTTTATTTGAACAGTTGAACTTTTGTGTGTTACCATTGTTTTTTCGATTGAAATGTTATAAAAATATAGTATATAATGAATTATATTTTATAAAATATGTTATAATACTCGTATAGTATAATGCAGAGGCCACCAACGAGAAGAAATTCACAAGCCGCACAATGGAATAAAAAATATGTAAGAGTTAAGAGCAAAATAAATAAATGAAAAGGTTCTAAATTGTCTTAAAATGCGAAAATACATTTGTCCCGATTGTTATTATTATAGATTGGATATCAAATGCCCAGTATCTATCAAAACCTATTACAATAGATACAGAAACTTTATAGAGATGGATATCTTAGAACTATTGGAAGATGAAAGATTGAAGCAGTTCAAAAACAGTTATCATTCTTTATTGGAATTTTGGAAACATGTGCCTGCTATAACATATCCAAAAATTGTATTTTGCGCTCACAAATCAATATAAATTTTAGGAATAACATATTTATACTCGACAATGAACACAATAAACATTGTTAAAATGTAACGGATAATTTTACCGAAATGTTAAGGGCCGATAATAAGACAATAAATAATTTAGACTTCAAGAAACTTACAAAAATGAACATTCAACCAATACAATAAAACTAAAAATAAACCTATTTAAATATTATAAATTCAAAATCACTATATTTTTTAATATATTGTAAAAAATAAAATTATAATTTAATAACTATTACATTTTTAAATACTTATTTTTATATTAATATTTATAAAAACATTTTTTTTTTTTTTATATTAGTAAAACTGTTTTACGTTTTGCTACAATACGTAAGCCGCAGTTTGACCACTTCTTGGTATAACACTATTGAGGAAAGGAGTTTTATAAGTTATTAGTATGAAGTCTCAAGTTTTTTTTTTTAATTGGGTTGAGGTTTAAGCTATCTAAAATTTAAAAAAATCATATTAAATAAGAATACAATGTCCCATTTTAAATAGTTTACATAATAATATATGTACAGAACTAAAACTAGAACTACAGAGTTTGTACCTACTCCTTTTTGGAACAAAATAACGGTTTTTTCTTTTTATGAAATAATTTGAATTTTCCACATTGACCAATCAATAGTATTTTCACTATAAATGAAGTTTTCTTGCGTTTTAATTTGGAAAAATTAATAGTTTACCAAATATTATTTTCCGAAAAGGAGAAGGTACTTTCTCTTTATCACTACTAAGGACATCATTTACATTTCTACACTCAATCCATTTATATTATATAGATAAATATAATAACGGACTTTAAGTTTGAACAATGATATAAACAGTATATACTATATACACATTTTATGTCTATATTTCACAAATAAAAACTAGGTACACATATAACTCAAAACCCGAATAAACGGAGTAATAAAATAAATATAAACACCCGAATAAACCAAATAGGTAATAAAAAGAAAAAAGATAAAATATCCGAATAAACCGAATGAAATGTTTGCAGTTTAATTTTATAATATATATATAACAAATATAAAAAACCAATAACTATAGTGACGCATTAATTTGCATATATTTTTTGCAACTGAGGTAGTTTTTTGTTATTTTTATTGATTAAAAAAAATAAATAAATAATAATAATAATAATATATCATTATATTATTATTTTAACAATCACTATATCTATGTATATGTGTAAAGAATATTCATAAACCATAGTGGTTACTGTTTTTCAAGGAACACAGAAGGGAAAGTTTAGGCAAATACTCGGCTGCAGTGCGCAAAGGTGAGCGCTTTTATCTACAGCGGGAAATCTATACCGACGCTCTACTGGTTGTAGGGCTGCCAAGTCCGCACTTGACTTGGAGGTAATTCTTAAAGGTAGCTAAACAAAGAAAGAGATTTAAAAAAGACAACGGAGTGGTTTATGACGAAGAAAAATAGATGTAATTTGACGAGTGGCAAACACGACGAGACTCCTGCAGTATCAAAGGTAGACGATGGACTTAATGATTGGTTACCATCTGCAGAGAACTTGATATCGTACGTTGATGCCACTGGAACACTGCACTGCCCACTGTACACATAGTTAAATATGGATCACGAGGACTTTATAGTAATAAGCTCCACTCGGTGAAACTAAAAAGACGAAAAAGAAAAAATTCTGAAAAAATGAACTAAAAATATGCGATTGTGGATGGAATGAGGGAAAGGCAGAACACTTACTGTTTTTTTTTTTTTACTTTTTTTACAATTTTATTTTCCAAATGTATAAAAATAATACCTATAGACTGTTATCCTTAAGGTTATAGGAAGCTGTCTATTTATAATAGGAGTTGAATATAGACAATAATTATTAAACACGTATGGACAAGACGTGTTAGTGTGTGAGTAATAAATTATGTTTAGTGTGTGTGACATCCCAGTTATTACTTATTAAAAGATACCTATATTACATTTTATCTTATCTGTAAAACGGGCGAGTACCTACTTATCTACGATTTTAATTTATTGGCATAGATATTAGCTTTCAATACTGTCTTATTTGTATACGTATATACCTATATAATATACCTTTTAATATTATATACTGACATTCTTTTTTTTTTAAATAATAATAATAATAATTTTTGTACTTTAGTGCATTGCAACAGACATCACTTAAATCCAATTAAAATCCGATAAATTCAGTGCCGTATGCACTTTATTAAAAGTTACTAGTTATAAATCAAATATTAACGAATATAACCGCATATTGGTTACGAATTGGCATCATGTATTGAACAAAAAAAAAAAAAAATCACATTAAGAAAATAAATAATTACCAAAGTAATGTTAAATGTTAATATATTATGTACCTAAATTAACCTTTTTTTATATTAATACATTAATTATACAATAAAATGAAAATAATATTTTTCTTACAATATTGAATACTTATATTATTATATATATAATATTTTTCATAATTTAATGACACGGTCGAGAAAAAAAACAAAACAATTTGGAATTTTTGGCACGTAGCGTCAAAATAATTTGCCACTCCTGCAGGTCTATGTGTACATTACATACACAAAAAAAAAATCTGCTGTCGTTTGTAATAAATATAGTACACGTTTTTTATTATATTATAATTTTTTTTTCAATTCGATAACTAAATATCTTATACTAATAATATTATACTTTCATAAATATTTTTACAATATAAATAAAATATGATAATAAATATACGAGTATATATATATATATATTACATTTGTATTACAACTAATGTTACATAAAATAAAAAATTCCTTCATCACTACCTAATATTAATTTAGCTATTAGGTAACTAACAATTAAAATTATATATAATATGTATAATTATGTGAAAACGTACCTAATTGTCATTTACATTGTAAATTTTACAAATTCTAATGTAGTACAAAATACATTTTGTCTAATAATATAAACGCTGCTAGGAAACTATATACTATAATATAGAAGTCAGAAAAGATGTTAGTTGATTTTTATGTATTTAATAAGATCTTGCGGTAGGCAACAAACCAAAAATTCTGCCCCTTGCCAGCAAGGTCTGCGCACGCTATATATAAGTAGGAATATATATCGAAATTAGGTGATTTGCATATTGCCAAATACAATGCGACAGAAAATCAAAAAGTAATTTTAATATAGTAACGCATTACTTTTTAACTTAAGAGGCCTATTCACATCATCGTTTTTTTTTGGTCAAAAACTACTCGTTCTAATTTCAACAGTCCGACACGATGTGTACTCCGATAACAACTTTAAAACGTATATAGGTTAGGTTTTTCATCACTTTCTCGAGGGAATGATCGAGTCACAATATTCATTTTCATATTTTATACTGCAGCGGTTCCCAAACTGTTCGTCACGTAAATATATTACTAAATTAAATATTCGGTAAAAATGTCAAGATTTTCAAATCATTATTTTCGAAATTACGACGAAATTAAATTCTCGATTTTACGAAATCGTATTTTTCGTAATTTTTTGGTAGTTTTTGCTTACGCATTAAAAAACTATTATGAAAATCGAAAAATGACCTCTCAAAA
>JAIPRL010011736.1:0-13073 GCA_025469235.1 Pemphigus obesinymphae
GATTTCGCCATCCCTTTAGGCTTTAGCCATTCAGGGATAATGAAGATTATTTATTACCTACCTATATACGATACGCCAATATGATTTAATAAGATCAACTATTCAACATTTTATATCATGTTTTTTTATCTAAAACTTATTATGTGCGATAAGGACAAGAAACATTTATTTTCGTAATTTCACGATTTTTCCAAAAAAAATAATTATAATTTTTAAAAATGTTAAATAAAAATGAAAACAAACACTACGTCCCTTGCGTTCCCTGATAAATAAATTAAGGGGAGCGCTGTTAAAACGTGAAAGAAATGAAGAGTAGCTCCGTCCCCCTGCGTCCCTCCTCAAATCCACCACTGTATATAACAGACAATATTGTAGCAAAATAATAATACGCAGCAATGGGCGCAACTAGAGTTAAAATCTTGGGTGTGCTACTATTATGAATCGCTTATAATAACGTTGGGGGCTCCGCCTCCCCCACACCTCCAAACCAACATTACATATTGCCAATATTTAGATTATACCATCATTATATTTACAATACCATTTTTGGGAAAAAATGTAACTTATTTTATTACTTATAATATTTTCTTATGTTTTTTTTTTTAAATTTAAAGAGTCAAACATAATCTCTATTGGTATTAGCAAATGTATTCAAGATTTCGTCTGGAACAATGTCATTAGCTAAGTCTCTCTCAATATTTATTATATACTTAAAATTAGTAAAGCACTGCTGTAACACGCTGAAAAAAAATAGCTGATAGTAACATCTTGAAAAATAAAATTACATTGGTAAAATTATAGCTGATATTTGAAATTAAAATGACATGGAACTTGAGGGTGCTTAAAATAAGATTGGGGGTGTTTCAGCACCCCCTAGCACCCCCGTAGTTGCACCACTGCTACGCAGAACTGAAATTTTGGCGTTTAGGTTAAATTTAAAGTATGCCTAAACACCTATTACAAAATTTAAAGAGAGGAATATTTTCGAGTGAACCTTTTGTGAAGCTTTTGTAAAATATCATCTGGCAAAAAAGTTAAAGCTATATTTAAAAATATCAAAAACTGTATAAATGCTTTTTTCAGACAATATTTTACAAAAAGCCCATGAGGTTCACTCGAAATAATTATTCTTTTCGTTAAATTTGATAATAGGTGTTTAAGCGCTTAAGTTTATCCAGAAAGCCATAGTTTCAATTCTGCGTTGTATAATTTTGCTATAATGCCAATTAGATGATAGACGAAGACAGAAAACTCGGGTATAGCGTCTTCAAGGGATTGGAGGCGACGTTTGTCTGTCTCTCTCTATCGCACACGTAACATAGCAATTTAAACCATTTCTATTTCCAACGTACCGATGGATCTAGTGATGTGATAAAGATTATAAAAATTGATCTAAATTTGTCTTAATGTCTACTTATTTAGATAGATTTTCCCACATTTTTATATTTTTTATAAGTCCACCTAAAATTAAATTAATATGTAGTTTGTTTTTTTTTAACATTTAACTTATAATTAACTTATATTTAACTTATAACCCCTTTAACGACGAATGGGTTGATTTAAAAAATCTAAAAACTTGTTTAACAAAATCTATCGAATTCGTATTAATAATCTGGTATGATTTATTTTTTGTGTGGAGTAGGTAATTACCTCCCAAATTTATAACCTCGCTTTAGTGACGAATGTGGTGATTTTAAAATTCTAAAAATTGCCAAATCTAGCAAATTCCTATGAATAATTTGGTGTGATTTTTTTACGATTTGGTGTCAACACCGATTCTGCTCCCATAATTTGATACTTTCCCTCCAGAAAAGGATGAAGAGATTTTAAAAATGTAAAAATTTCCTAGCAAAATCTATCAAAGTCGTATTGAAAATTTAGTAAGATTTTTTTCGATTGGGGATCTATTTTCGTCCAAAGTTATACCTATATGAGTTACTGAATATTTGTGATCCTCCCACAACAAATGCTTCAATATTCAAAATCTATATTTTGTCCAAATCTAGTAAATTTGTATGAATGATTTTTTACGTTTTTGTTTTTACGATTTGGAGTAATTACCAATTTTTCTACCCAAATTTTTAACCCCTCTATCAGCGAATAGATTGATTTCAAAATCTAAAAACTGCCTAGCTAAATCTAACAAATTCAGATGAATAAGTAGGGATGATTTTTTGCAATTCGGTAAAAGTACCGGTGTTAAGTATTTTTTTTTTGATAATTCCTGATGGTTATTGTGGCTCTAGCAAATTCCAAAAACCTCCTAGCGCATGATTTCATGAACGTGATTTCATAATTTTTTTAGCTACTTCTGTAATGTGCGACTGTGCAGCTTTAAGTTGGCACCAGCATATTTGTAAATTATTGGGGCTTTAATAAATTATAAAAATAGACTAATAAAATCTAATAAATTTTTGATTATATTTGAATATTTGTAGGACAATGTGCCAGTACCAACTTGACGGAGCCGTGTCTTAACTTATATTTTGTATTTCTCGTATAGCATACATAATACCATTGATTATATATAGTATATATATAATCAATGATAATACTAAATAGCCGGGAAGCATATCGCACGTTGGGTATGATAATGATAACGGATATATTGAATTTGAAGCAATGATAAATCATTTCTTTCTAAAAAAAATGATTCTGAGAGAAGCTTCATATATACTTGTCAATTACTGCAGATTATACTAATAGTATATATATATATATATATATATATATATAAATGATAATATTATATATAAGACGTATAAAGTAGGTACTTATAATATAATGAACAAAAAAAGTTGAAAAAGTGCAAAAAATACGTAATTTTAATACTGTATTAAATTTTCAAGTATTCAAACATAAAATTAAGACTATTATGAATTAAATGACTCAAAACTGAAAACTGTTATAAATATAGTATAAAAATAGGTAAACATTTTCGAAACAATGTCACTAGCATTAATATTTTTGGACTTATGAAGAATTTTACCAAAATCGTGTTATCGATTTTTATGCTACTTTTTTGATACCTTGTTTTTTCTTACGCGTTTATCGAAAAAATTAAAAAACGAAAAATAACCTCCCTGAAGTACCAACTAGATGAAAATTGCTATCGGAACTTATAAAGATCGGAGTACTTTTTGTACACAGACATAAAAAAAAAACACATCATCGTAAAACCAATACCTACATTCCCTGCTTCGCTCAGAATCTAAAAAATTATCAATGTATATTTGGTATTTGATACCTAGGTACCTAACTTTTGTTTTGTGGAGTGTTCTATATGAATCTGTTTATTATTCAGTATAGATCTGAATTTCAGATAGGTACTATACATTTTGAAGTGAATGTCAATGGTTTCACAGAATATTTTTAATGTACCATCAAAAAAAAAAAAAAAAAATGTTTATAAATGTATAGGTATTAATAATTATCGTAGTCACAGAATAGCTTTGTAACTTAAAATAAAATAATTAATTCAATATAATATATTATTCAAATAAAATAACTTGGCGGCATTATTTTCAATATTATATTATTTACTCCAGGTTTTTTCCATGTCTTCCACTTTATCAATGCCCTTATCATTTTAATCATTTGTTGTCAAAACACATTTTAATTTTATTTAAAATTTCAGTGTAGATATAAAATATATTAATAAAAGTGTCTAGCTTATTTCTATTCTATAATAATTATTCTTTTGTTGTTATTTAATAGTATTTTTAATTAGTGACCTTTGCCAATAAATTGGAAAATCCATCTGAACGAGTCATTGGGATTTGTTTGTGGTCAACTGCACACAAAAAACACATTTGGTGTAGGTACTTATTTTATTTGAAAATTAAATTAGTTTTGTCAAATATCTAATGATTTTCTAATTAAGATTAAATAATATATATTAAGATGCATTCACATAGGATGCAAACATTGCAAACAATTACCTATACTATGTGTATTTACTAAAGTTAAATATGGCTATTCACTGGAACAGGAAAAACGTACGTATGCACTGTGTGTACTGTAGGTATATGAGCACATCTACACTATCATTGGTTTTGGTGTTTGATTCCTGTGTGCAATATAACAAATGCATATTAGGTGTGTTATATAATATATTATAAAAATGAATATTACCTATTATTATTTTAAAAGTTTTTTTTTAAAATGTAATATCTAATAGCATGAAGACATCATACCTAATATTATATATAAAAAATAACTGGTTTGAACTCATGAATTATATAAATATTCAATCTTCAATTATTTATAGTTTAGGTACCTACAGGTTGGGGAGTATCACAGATTATTGATATTTGTTGTTGATTGTTAATATTGACACCAACTCGCATTTCATCTATTTTAGATTTGCACTCAATGTTATTAGTAGAGATAAAATGTTGATTGCCTAAAAAGTACCAAAAATGCTTTAATGACCTAAAAACTATAAAAAATGACATAAAATGTTATCAAAATTATTAAAAATGTATTAATTATTTATTTAAAAACACTTATTGTTCAAAGATATTAGAGTACCTAATTTAATACACTTTATAAAATAAAACCTACTAACAAGATAACCAAAATTAATGTAATATGTATCAAGATACTTTTTTTTAGTATCTTGCCCAACCGTGGGTATCTAACTAATATATTATTAATAAGAATAAATTAGGTATTTAGCCGACCCCAAATAGTTGGGAGAGAAGGCGAAGGAGAAGAAGAAGAAGAATAAACTAGGTATGAACATTCTCTTCTTCTTCTTCTATTTCACCTTCTCTCCCAAATATTTGGGGTCGGCCACCCTAGTCTTACACTTCCACTTAACTCTATCTCCTGTATCTTCTTTATTTACTCCCATCTTCCTCATATCACTCACCATCATATTCTCAAACCTCTTTTTCGATCTTGCTCTCCTTCTCTTTTCATCAATATACTTTACTTACTTTACCTTTACTAATATTATTGCCTCAGTCTCTTCCCTCCTTAATATACTTAAGCCCGAGCCATCTTAATCTATTCTCCCTCATTTTATCAACTATCGAAGCTACTCCTAATTACCTCTTATATACTCATTCCTTATTTTATACTCTCTAGGTATGAACATTCTATTTTTATCATTTATATTTATTGCATTATCAAATAATTATTGTTGTGTATATCTACATAAATAGGTATAATGTGGAAAATGGAAATTTGGATATTTTATTTTAATCTTTATTTTGAGAAACATTCTTCTGATATTAGGGAAACATGAGTAAACAAAACTCTACAAATATCATAGAAGATAACTCGCATGTTAAAGAAAAAATTGATGCATTTCCTAATTTTAATTCATCTCTTATGGGATCTATAAAGAAAGAAATTGCCTTGTTTCAAAATAATTATTATAATAATCCGTCATTTAATAACGAAGAGTAAGTAAAATAAAGAATGTAATATATTAAAATAAATGTTCCATTGATGTAAATATTGATTTTTTCAGTGTCATTGTTAACAATGAAATGAACAATATAGCTGAATGTTCTATGTATATAAAAGAAGATGACTGTTATGTTAAAGTGGAAACTGACGATATTCATAATACTAATTCATTTTTATTAGATTCAGTAAAAGAAGAAATAAAAGAAAGGTAAAATAAAACAATAAGTTAATAAATCATTATTATGCACTCTACTTATAGCTAGTTTTTTATACGCCTTTTTATAAAACTCTAGTTATATTTTGTAAAAACAAATATATGTCTTAAAAGTTAAAAAACATGGTTGAAATATACCAGGTTATTGCAAATAATCCAAATTGTTATCAAATATAAATTAAATGGCGGCGTAAGGGTAAACTCATAAAACATATCCATACTGCTCTATGTTAACATATACAATGTCCCCTTACGCTGCCATTTTATTTTCTATTTGTGAAAAAACGTCAACTATGGTAAAACAGCCATATAAAAGACATTTGTATTGCTATTTATTAAATAATTATTTTTTATTTTTATAAGATGTTTGTATGTAAATAATTTAAAAAATTCTATTAAGAGTTTTTAATTAAAATCTGAAAATATTAAATATGTTACTGTAATGTCCTTAAACATATGTAAATGCGGGGGGGGGAATCAAAATATGTATAAAAAAATGGCGCACTTCACTCGTCGAAGGGCTGGAAGTACTTCGCCAGTGGTAAATAAAAATAAAGCCAACCTTTCTCCACCCCATAAAATTTATATATATATATAGTATATAATATTTTAATTTTTATATATTATATTTACATATATAAAATACATACAGATTATAGGTATAATTATATATTTTTATATTAATAATATTAATAAAACACTGTAATATGAATTTATTTAAAAAAAGGTATAAATAATGTTTTAAAAATGTAATAGTTAATTCTTTGTTATAATATAATAAAAGCATATGCTGTTTTTTTTTTTTTGCTTAGCAAAGCGTATAACAATATTATCTATATTAATAAAAATATCTTTATGAATATGAAGTAGTGCTAATCCATTTAATCGATCTTCACAAATTGTTGACCTCAACCATGTCTTCAATCTAAATAAATAAAGCAAATCACATGCATTATAGCGATATATAGCATTGAATCATTTTAAATAAAAATATTAATCAAGCAATTACCTAACTTGGCGCAAAAATTAAAAGCATTCAATTATACAAAACTAATACAAATGCTTTTTTTAATAAAACAGTATATACAAATATATGAGTATTATGAAAAGCATAAGCAAAGAAAATTAAGTAGGTACTTATTTTTCCATAATATAAATAACACAAATAGTATTTTTATTTTTAGTAGAGTGAAGGAACATAATATATAACATATATTATAATCATTTGTATTTGAAAATGAAATTTTTATAGTAAAATGAATTGTCTGTTGCATTTTAACATTTTGCAAATAATAAGGAACTTATGAATGGAGTGTAAATCAATGGCTCAAAACACTGGCAGCACCATTTTTTAGGTAGGGTAACTCGTCCAATATTACAAAATTGTTGTATAGAGTTAAACAAAAACTATGTAGAAAAGTAATTTAAATATTAATAAAATTATTTTATGCAATTAATTATTGTTTTAAACTTTCATTTTTTTAAATATTTTTCCCGTTGGAGGTTGATTTTGAGATAGCCTTAGTACATTTTGTTCTTGGGACTACCACTAAACGTCCATATTATTTATGTAAATCTGTCATTACAATGTGCTAAAATACATATTATTTTCATTTACAGTAAATTGATGGCGTACACAAAGATTAATGGTACAGCATTATCAAGTAAAGTAAACAAGAAAGAATATTTCCATAGTAGTCAATTTTCTAAATGTGAGATGATACATTCGGAAGACAATCAATTTTCATGTAATATTTGTTCAAAATCATTTTCTAAGAAGAGATATGTAGTAGCACACATACAAATACATACAGGAAAGAAACCTTTCTCATGCTCTATTTGTTCAAAATCATTTTCCAGGAATGGTGATTTGACAATTCACATGCGATCGCATACAGGAGAAAAACCTTTTTCGTGTGTTGTTTGTTCAATATCGTTTACAAAAAGTAGTCATTTAACAAAACACAATCGAACACATACGGGAGAGAAACCTTTTTCATGTGCTATTTGTCCAAAATCGTTTACAACGAATGGTGAATTAACGATTCACATGCGAATGCATACAGGAGAGAAACCATTTACATGTGCTGTTTGTTCAAAACTGTTTTCCACTAGTAGTCATTTGACGAGACACATGCGAACTCATACAGTAAAAAAACATTTTTCGTGTGCTGTTTGTTCAAGATCATTTTCTAGAAAGATGTGGGTGATAGCACACATACAAAAACATACCGAAAAGAAGCCATTTTCTTGTGTATATTGTTCAAAATCATTTGCCTTAAATGGCTTATTGACTAAACATATACAATTGCATACTGGAGAGAAACTTTTCTCGTGTGTAATTTGTTCAAAATCGTTTTCCTCAAACAGTCTTCTGAAAAGTCATATGCGAACTCATCCAGGAATGAAACCTTTTTCATGTACTGTATGTTCAAAAACATTTTCTGCTAGTAGTTCTTTGACGAGACACTATCGAACACATACAGAAGAGGATAAACCATTTTCATGTACTGTTTGTTTAAAATCTTTCTCCATTAATAGTCAGTTAACTGGTCACATGCGAACACACACAGGAGAGAAACCTTTTTCGTGTGCTGTTTGTTCAAAATCATTTTCGACAAAGACAAATTTGAAAAAACACTTGCTAATGATGAAACAATTACATTAGAAGAATGCAGTTTAAGATTGTTTGGTACGAGTGGATATATGACGATTTACATCCAAATACCAATACTTCAAGACCAGAAGTCATTCTTATTTTTTGTTGTCTAAAAATATTTTCTGTAACGAGGAATTTTACAAGGCACACGCAAACACATATACACAATTCTGATACATCAATCTTCTATGAATTTTGAAATAAACAAATACTTCACAAACAGTTTAAGTACAAATATGTGAGAAATGTCTTTTATAAATTTAAATATAAATCAAATTTCAACATTAAAAAATAAAAGTTTAACCTTATCATACTATAGTTAATAAATATTGTAAATTTAAAATTATTTAATTATAATTTTTCAATTCATAACAATTTTTGATTTATTTCATACTTAAGAAAACTACTGGGAAAATTTAAAAATGACCTCTTTAATGTATCTATCAATTAAAATTAATTTGTTTACAGAAATCTCTTTTTTTCAAATACTCATACTCAATTCCTATCCTAAAACGTATAATATATAAAAAAAAGGTGGGAAACACTTCGCTTGTTAGGTAGAATCCTTGGATAGGATAGTGTGTTATTATTATTATTTTTGAAAGTAGTGATAAATCATTTTTAAAAACTATGCATAGCGGAGATTTGATGTAATACATAATTAAAAAACCTTTAAATTAAAAAAAAAATTAGTTAAGTACTATAACAATTTTATTTGTTATTTTATTATTTCCCCTACATTTATAAAATACTTCATACATTGTAAAGCCATAGACAGGTTTTGTAAAACTTCTTAAAGTGTAAGAGTAAGTATTTAAACCTCTTAAAAGTACCAACTAGAACAAATTTTCCATCAAAAAACTTCTTTTACTTGAACAATTGTTACAGAATAAAAAAAATAAACATTGTTTAAATCAGTAGCTTCCTCGTTCATCTCAGAATCTAAAATATATATAATTCAGTAACTATGATAAATTAATTTTCATACACTACATCGTAGATTAGAAGGCTTTCCTTTATGTAATAACAAAATTTTTTAAGGAGTTCTATCTAAACAATTTTAATTATATTTTAAGAGTCTAAATTATCTTATCAATAAATGATTAAATATTGTAATTTTTGTTATATAAATATATATATATTTATATTATATAAATTGACCAATGATACTTTAATTTAAATGTACTGCATTTTATATTATACAATATATAATGAATGTACAAATAATGAATAATGTAATACCAATAATAATATAATATACACATATAATTACATAGTTAGGTCAGTTCTCACATTTTTTGAACTCGTTAATTCTTATGTTAAGTCAGTTAAAAAAAAAAGTTATTGAGTGAAGTTAAGTTTAAATGTTCTAATTGACAAAAAAAAAAAAAAAAAATAGAAAATATTTCTTAGCTGCTAAAACACCTTATTTTAGATTCTGAGCGTAGCGAAGGATCTAGTGGTATTATAATGATGTTTATTTTTTTCTCTGTTAACAAATTTACTACTAGAAGGAGTGCTCCGATCTTTACAAGCATACATCGTTTCCTGTAGCAAATTTCATCTAGTTGGTACTTTAAAGAAGTAATTTTTTGATTTTCTCAATAGTTTTTTAATGCGTGAGGAAAAACTATCAAGAATTGATTAAAAAAATCGGCAAATATAAAATTCACATTTTTAATTTCTTCGAAATTTGGCAAGATCATATTTATTTCTACATTTGATCTTTGATGGAATGTTAAACATAGGTAGGTACTGAGTATATAACTAATATTAAGAGTTATGAATACTACACCGAAGCTACGCTCAGAATCGTTTTATTGAATGCAATGATTTGTCATTGCTTTCAAATACAATACATCCACCAAGAGTATCCTGCCCAGTAGCGAAGTGCATCCATCCCTACTGACACCCAACGTGCGAAGTGAACCTTTTTTTTGTATTCATGCTTATATTAATATAAATCAGACATATATGGGGACTAATATTAATATCAAACAGACAGTACCACCCACAATTTCAATATACTTTCAATATTTCAGGATAGACACAATTAGTAAAATATATATCAACACGGAAGTATATGGACAGTTTCGACTCGAAAACTAAACTGGTCTGTGTTGCAAAAGCCAATAAAACGGTCATGCCAGATAATCGCCTACGATCTGTAAGGTTAAGCAGATTGAGAAAATTACTAATAGGTATATAATCGTGGGGAGGACAAGGAACTTTGAACATGAAATAAGCATACCGTAAGAATTTCCTTTAAACCCACTCAATCATTATCGAGTCCCCAGAAGTATGAGGATCCCAAAGAACAGAACCATATTCTAGTATGGTCCTAACAAGGGTACAGTAAAGACATTTCAGAGAAACAAAGAACTTAAAATCACGTGCAATTACCTGGACAATACCAAGAATAGTGTATGTGCCATACAATAAATATCTTTATTGTACCTCGTACCGCGATAAAGTTCGCTTGTGTATAAATAATGAGTTTTTTTAGCAGAGAATTTTCTCTTCTATAATTTGTATATAAAATGTTTTATCACACGGCCAATTGACGCGGTCTGTGGCTGTCCGGACGCGCCAGTGTGTTATAGCTCTGCACGGTTTATTATTTTACGGACTGGAAAGGACCACTAAAATTGAACCAAGTCCAGGACCGAACCGGACCGATAAATGATCAATGATCGGACTGAATCAGACCAGACTGTATAAAACAGATCAGATAGGACTAAACCGGACAAAAATATTTTTCACGAGTGGAGCGAGTGTTACTCTTCACAGAAAATCGTAGACTATCGGGACGATAACAAACAAGTACCAAAATTTATATAGGTACGACATCGTCTTCATTTTAAATAATTACTTACTTAAAAGTTAAAAGTGAATATTGTTAATTTCCGAAGAAACTACAACTATATAATATATAACTATAACAACAATAACTATAAAATAACTAACAGAAAATGTGCGTCACGTAGGACAATTATTTTCGAAATCACATTAAAGCTTGTCCGGTTTATAATAAGAATATTTCAGTATTTAAGCACTTAATTTTTTAAGAATAGATGAAAGCAGAATGGACACTGATAAAAAATTACATGGGTTCTTATGGGAATCCACAATTTCAAACTAAATGTCAACCAGTACAGCCTTCAAACGGGGAATGTATAATACTTTGCAATAGTATAATACTATTGCAAAGTATTTTGAATACTTTTTATAAAAATAATGTCATTATTTTTTCGTCAGTGTAAATTGTATTTGTGTATAAGTAGGTACATAGTATTTATAGTATATTATGTATATTATCTTATTTTGTTTTCAACTATATTTATAGAGACAGTAATATTATTTTCCAATTTTAAATATGTTGATTTAAATAATAATAATTTTTATTGAGGAAATAAATGAAAATTGTTCATATTAAATTTAAGTATACAAACAAAATAATTCAATATTTACACATTTTGTAATTAATTTAATATATAGAATAAATAAATAAAAATAATAAACATATATAGGTATATCAATATTTTAGTCTAAATAGAACAAATAAAAATGTACAAACGAGTTAATTTGCTATTCTTCATTTTTTTCAGACATTAAGTTTCTATTTAAAAATTTGACAGCTGTAAATATTCTGAATCATGTAAATAAATTAATTAAAAATACTTTTAAAACAACTTTACAAGGGTGGTTAAAAGGAACATTACAAAAATCCATTTTCAATTTGACCCCAACTCCATCTTCAGTTGCAATTGTGGGTACATTAGTCAAACCAAGTTCTCGCGCGTCCGCGCGAACCAGACGGTGCGTACCCGCCGTCTTTGCAGACGTTCGCTGCCGGCACTGCGCCGCCCCTTCGCAACCGGTTTTTTCGGCGACGACCGACCGTTACCGTCGTCGTTGCACCACTTTTCTATAGTGATGGGCCCGACGGACTATTTTTGACTATCGATAGTGTAATAAACAACCGAGTGTTTTTCAAATTAATAGAGAGTATTATCTATCGAATATGTAAAAAAAATTATCGATTGAATCACTCAATATAAATATAATACTCTCTCGATAGTTTTCATTCGATTGTAAATATCACCTCTCCCCCCCCCCATACCAAATATTCATTCCCAAGTGACTATATATATATATAATTTAAAATAGGACGGCGGCGTATTATATTTTAGTATAATATTATACTATTTACTACATATTATTATTATATAATATATTATTAATAGTTACATTTTTATCCGTTGTATCTGTGGAATACAAGTGGATACTGGATAGATATTATTATAGTTGTCATAGACAGTAGATAATACAATAAGTGATTATAGATATATTACCAATATTAAACGATAGTGTTTCGATAGTCCGATAGTTTTAAAAATAATCGATAGTTTCGATAGTCCGATAGCTAATCGGTTGTGCTTAAAAATATTCGATAGGTTTTTGAAAACAATCGAATAAATAGATACCTACATCAAAACTACCGAGTTGTTCGACAGTTTTCAGTCGATATAGTGCCCATCACTACTTTTCTAGTCAGTCAGTCGTTGTTGTTTCCGGCGTCCGTCGCAACCACGATTTAAGATATAGAGGTTACTCAACGAACATTTATTTTTGATGCACGAAGCGTATCGCTGATTAATTCATGTGAGAAATACACCTAGCGCCCAAGCGGCCATTAATGTAGTTAAATATTTTATTTCATGACAACATTTTTTTATCTATAGTAATTTCACATTAGATAATAGATACCTACCGCGA
>JAIPRL010011737.1:0-13073 GCA_025469235.1 Pemphigus obesinymphae
AGCCCAGCATGGGAATCTAACATCTCAATTTCTAACAGACACAAAATAGAAGCGGTGCAATCCAATACCCTTAGGAAAATTTGCGACCTTCCATGGTTTGTCAGCAACCACTCCATCAGACATTCAAAAAATATCCCTTCCCTTACTGACTTCATGACTTCTTCATCATTATCCCTAGCACAGTCCATATCCTCCTCTCATCACGACAACATCGTCAAAATCTCTAAACGCCCAGTAAACTTCAGAAAAATTCGAAACCCCCCTCTAAAATTCTAAAACTCTAGGAAAAACCCTTAAACAACTATCATAAATCCTTCTACATCCGACCCTTTGTCTATAGGCAATCACTTGGCACAGAGTATATTAATCTTAGCATAGCATAGCCAGAAATTATATTCCAGTACCGGCAGCCGTTCAGTGTTCACGCACGTTGCTCCAGTGATTTTCATTGCAGAGCCATGTCCGCCGTCATCATCGAGCCCAGTTGCCAACGTTCCGCCGTCATCGCCGTTCGAGACTAGTTCTCGTCTGCTGAGGCCCCTGGCCTTAAGTAAAGTATCGCGCGCAGCTGCTGAGTATCACTCGCGGCTTCCAACGCGACTCCGTATGTCAACTAACGATTCGTGTGCGGCCGCAGAGTTTAGCTCGCGGCTTCTACCGCAATTGGCTAGGAAGCCATCACCCTGTCTTGCTTCCCAGCACACCACCAGTCCAAAATGTCACCGCCTTCGCGCATAACTCCGTCCCCCCGAACTCTCTTAGCCGCTCTCCGAGAACTAGGAAACACTCCAGTAGCCCTCCTACATCGCCCACCAACTCCAGATCAGCTAGAAAACGCGCCAACAGGAAAATGCGCAAATAGTCCTCCATATCTCCCGCAAATTCGGTCCGCTCTTCGAGCGTAAATTCTGACAACATGTCCTCACTTAGCTCCTCTACTTCGGACTCTCACTCAGACAAACCAACTCCAATGGAAACCGTTCCGAATACTAAAATACCTCCCATTTTCCTTGAAAGTTCCCCATGGAGGAAGGTTGCAGGAAAACTTCTCGCCACGGCCCCCGAAAATTCCATCTTAGCCAAATCGGTCAACGGCTCCACTGTCAAAATTCAATGCATCGACCTCGCAATCTTTAGAATCGTTCAAAAATATTTCACCCGGCAGAATGTCGATTTCCACACTCTCCCACTTCCGGATGAGCGTATGCTCAAAATTATAATCAAAGGCCTTCCCCTTGATATCTCCGAGGCCGAAATCTCTGAAGAACTCGTTGCCAAAGGCTATGAAGTCAAAGCAGTCCGCCAATTCGCAAATGCATCTAAAAAATGTCCAATACACATGCTCACCCTCATATCCAATCCAACAAACAAACAAATTTTCAACGAAAGGTCCCTGTTCTTTATTTCGGTCAAGATCGAATCCTACCGCTCAAACAAGCCCGCCCAGTGTTTTGCATGCCAACGCTTCGGGCACTCAAGCTTCCACTGCGGGTACGCACCAAGGTGCGTGAAATGTGCGGGCCCCCACCTGGCCAAAGACTGCGCTAAGCTTAGGGAAACCGATCCTAAATGTGCAAACTGCAAAGTTACCCATACCACCAACTTTTCTAAATGTCCAGCCCTAATCGAGGAGAGGGAAAACAGACGCCCAAAAAGACCAAACACTGCGATTTTCTCCACTAAATCCGTCACCACTGACGCCTTCTTCCAAACCTCTTCCTTCACTCAGTCCACCTCAAAGAACCTCAGCCACAAAACCTACATACGCTGAAATCACTTCTCCTCCTTCCCAAGATAACCCGTCTCCAATCATCGTCCAACTAATTAAACTTACCACCGGCCTCTCTTCTGGTACCACCAAAGTTGAAGAAGCCCTAATATTCTTAATCTCCATCCTCCCCCAACTTCTTGCTCATAATAACCAATACTAAAATCTTGTTTTGGAATTGTCAGGGCGTCGCTCGGAGACGCCCAAAACTCATCCATTTCGTCCAAGATCATAAAATTGACGTCCTTCTCCTAAATGAAACTCACCTATCTAACGCTAGACAGTTTAATCTCTTCAACTTCCATTCCTACTTCACAAACAAACCTCAGAAACCAGGCCACGCTCCACATGAAGGTACAGAGGTCCTCATTCACAGGAAACTCATTCACCATTCGCATAAAATCTCAACCTCATCCATCACAAATACCACTGTCCATCTGAAACTCGGAAACGCAGAACTAATACTTGTTTCCGTATAAAAGAGCCCAAAAACCCAGCTCCAAACTTCAGACATCGATGCTCTCCTTGATAACAACATAAACACCATCATTGCTGGAGATCTCAACTCCAAACATTCCTCGTGGCACAGCTTTTCCAAAAACACATCTGGAAACATCCTATCTCGTTACCTTGACAACAGACATGACCTCACAGTAGCTTCCCCTTTATTTCCCACCCACTACCCAGACAACCCTCGTCACCGCCCTGATATTCTTGACATCGCCCTGATGAAAGTTGGCCACCTTGACTTCTCCCTAGAAAACTATCCTCCAGCTCTCTCTTCCGACCACTCTCCAATCATTCTCGAACTATTTCACAACTCAGCCCAAATTTGCCCCCCTCCCCACTCCTTCTCACTCTACCGATTGGATTCTCTACGATTCTCTAATGAAATCCTCTAAATTCCCCCCTCCAAACACTTCTTCTCACAAAGAAATCGACCTCGCCATCGAACCCCTAACTCAATACATCTCTGCCTCTCTTAACCTCTGTACCTCTCCCAACAACTCATCCAACTTCCGCCATTATCTTCCTCCAAACATTCTTCGCGAGATCACTTGGAAACGCCGCCTAAGGTCCATCTGGCAGAGATCCGGAGACCCTTTCATCAAATCCCAACTAAACGCCCAAATCAATCGAGTCAGAAACCTTATCTCTTCCCACCGTGAAAACGCTTGGTCAAATGTACTCTCCTCTCTCAGCAACAATTCTGCACTCCAGTCTGAATTCTTTAAAATCAACAGAAGCCTTCTGCGCAAACCTCCGCTCGTCAACTCTCTCAAATCTTCAGATGGCACTCTCTACTACGAGGCAGCCCAAAAAGCCGAAATATTCACTGAATCGATTGAAAATCTTTTCCCTGTCTCCTCCCAACCCTTAGACGACTACATTTACGAAAATGTTCATCATCACAACAATTCTACTAACCACCCAAAAACTATCTTCTTCTCTTCTGGAGAAGTCAAAAATACCATTCTTTATCTCAAAAACAAAAGTGTGCCAGGGCCGGACTCCATTTCTAACGGTGCTCTTAAACACTGCAGCCACTCGACTATTCTCCATCTCTGTCGCATTTTCAATGGGTGTGCGCGTCTTGAGTACTTTCCCGTTTGCTGGAAACAAGCTGCTGTTATCATGCTCCCTAAGCTCGGAAAAACCCAATCTTCCCAAAAAACCACCGCCCAATCTCTCATCTCAACACTCTTTCTAAAGTTTTCGAACGTCTCTTACTCACTCGCCTCAACACCCACATAGCCAATAAAATACGAGACGAACGTTCTTGACGACATCATCTCAAGCATCAACCGACGTTTCAAATCTGTCGCTGTGCTTTTTCGAAAAAGCCTTCGACATAGTCTGGCACCCAGGCCTTATCTTCAAACTTATTGAATTAGGTGTCCCTGCCCAGCTCATCAACATTCTCAAATCCTTTCTTCTTAATCGTAATTTCTTCATCAAAATGGGAACCAATTCCTCATCCATAAAATCCATCGAGGCAGGTGTCCCTCAAGGATCATGTCTGTCTCCCCAACTCTTTGCAATATATATAAACAACCTTCCTCTCCTCCCCCACTGCAAACTCGCTCTCTTCGCAGACGACACCCTTCTATATTCCTCCAGCAAATCAAATTTTTCTACAGTTCGCAATCTTCAGCTCCAACTCAATCGCCTCCAACCCTGGTTTGACCAGTGGAGGATTTCAATAAGCTCAAACAAAACATCTGCAATTCACTTCTCCGGCAAAGGCATCTCTAAAATCTCTCTTCTATGAATAAAAGGCTCAGAAATTAAATGGTCTCCCTCTATTAAATATCTAGGTATCCAAATAGAGAAAAACCTAAATTTCTCCAAACACGTGAAACTCCAAATAAACAAAACTAAAGCAGTAGGTTACCTTCTATACCCTCTTTTAAACCCAAAAAGCCCCCTATCTATAAACACCAAACTATACATTTACAAAACCTACATGCGCCCAATTCTCACCTACGCCAGCCCAGCATGGGAATCCAACATCTCAAATTCCATCAGACACAAAATAGAAGCGGCGGTCCAATCTAATACCCTTAGGAAAATCTGCGACCTCCCATGGTTTGTTAGCAACCACTCCATCAGACATTCAACGAATATCCCTTCCCTCAACGACTTCTTGACATCTCCATCCTTATTCCTAGCCCAATCCATATCCTTCTCTCATTACGACCACATCGTTAAAATCTCTGAACGCCCAGTTAACTCCAGGAAAATTCGTAACCCACCCCCCCCTAAAATTCTAGAAAAATCTCTCCACTAACCTCATAAATCCTTCAACATCAGACTCTCTGTCTAAAAGCAACCTTATTCTTAGCATGCATAGCATAGCACGGGACTTTGAATTAGGTCCAGCGGAGAAAATAATGCTCAACAAATTTGTTATGGACACATTTAATAGTTGTGCTGGCTAACTTTATGAGGGCATTTTTCGAGTTTTCGCAGATAGTCGATATAATAATATAAGCATAAGTAGTCGGACGAACGTTTACGTGTTACACACAGCTGTTCTGACAACCGTTCTTAATTGGGTGTACATATTTTAGACGATTATCGTCGTCTCCTCTGACACGTATACACACGCACACATACGAGCATTATAATATCGTATACATATGCTTAAACGCACATCGCACACGGCGTCAAAATCGACGCTTGCGGCGGGTCGGCCGGGAGCAGAAACGGCAGCAGCAACGGCAGCGGCCTCGGGGGCGCGCGCGAAGCCAATTAACGCGCGAAACCCCGCGGAGACACGGCTGTTATACAGCGAGCGGCGCGCACGGTATTTTATTATATACACAAATACGCATTGAAAATCGACAAATTTTTCGACTCGACTGCGCGGACTTTGCGCGAAACGGTTAACGCGATTAAACACACGAACGTCATAATTATAAATATACATAATATATATATATATATATTATATGCATTGAGTGCACATGGAGGAAAAAATAACATTTTCCTATACCGATAATAATAATAATAATAATAATATTATGTTAATAGCATTACGCGCGCCAAGTGCGTATATAATGCGGCCACCAGGCTGCTATATATTATATTATATTATGCGTAATACTAACGTGACGACAACGACGACGGCGACGATTTGTAATAATCGTGTATAAAAGGTGTATATTATGCATTGTGTGCGTGCGCCCATCGGAAGGGAAACGGACGCGAAAAACGAGCGACAGAGAACGAGAGACACGGGTCCGCCCGCGGCAAATCGCATTAAACGATCCCTTTTATATTATATTATATTATTGTCCGCGTATTTTTCGGAAAAGGTGTGAAACGCGTTATATGTGTGTTCGATATACCGTGAAATTATTGTATATGAGGTTTTTTCTTCTTTTTTTTTTTTTTTTTTTTGTAGGGATTTGGATTCGGACACGATGGACAATATACTTGAATACTTACTATACACGCGCGATCACTCGATACGAGTGTATACCAATATAATATAATACAATAATACAAATACTGCAGTGCTGGGCGCGTGTAGTGCTGAGTCAGCTCGATTTCCAGCGCGATGGCGCGGTCAACTGTCGACGTAATTATACCAAATACAATTTGTATAAAAGGATTTGCGCGGCTCTTTATTTGATATGTCACGACCGATGTATATACAGCGTGTTCGCGATTTAAGGTATCTGCACTATATGACTGTTGGAGGGTCTTCCTTCATTCGGATCGTCAAAGTACAAATTTATGAAAATGTTCTCGAGTAGTAACACTCGCAATTATTGACATTTTCACCAATATCCGTTATAATGTGTTTCTAAGCTAACAATTGATTTTAACAATTATAATTATAGGTACAGCTGTTTGAAATTTGAAACATTTTCCTTTAAATACAAAATATCGCACACTCGTTAAAACATGTACACTATTATTAACTAAACTGTGCTCTTTTAATCAAAAATATATGGCTTTTTTCTTCCATGCGATATCTGTGGTAATTATAATTCTTGTTATCATATTTTTGTTTCGTCCGCTGGCTCTCCGATGAGTGTCCTTTTTTTGCTAAATCATTTTTTATTCCTTTTATTTTAGTAAATATATAATATTGTTTTCTTTTCACCTTCTGTATTTTCATTATTGATTGACACCGGACACCCGTCGGCCGTATTTCTCTTTTTAGTCCATATTAGATATTATTAGGTATATGACGTATATTATTATTAGAAAAATACCCAACATTCATATCGAATAAACCGGAGTGTTGTTATCCATTGATTTATCGGTACAAACAATCATCGGTGAAGTTTACATTTGTTGATCAAATTAAAATCAGGTATAAATTTACATTTTACTGTAGTTTTAACATATTGAGAAGTTCCATATTAGATCTATTCCAGAACATGAACCAATTTATACACTGCAGGAGCCCGGGGGAGAAGCTCGCGGGAACCAATTCAGTATCTGGCTTTTGAATTTAATAACACGATCAATTGAATAAAATGACTTATTTAAGTGTTTATATTCAAACTATATATACGAATCTGGTGTAGTGGTGTCATTCATTTAAAAAAATTCAATTTATTCTATGCCTACGCCTAAAACCTTCAACCATTCAATCCTGCAAGGTCTGCACTCGATAAAGATATTTACCATAGGGTACCTACTTTAAATCGGTATGATCACACTGTATGTGGACTTTGAAATACGCACATATATATACATAAAAGGCTACTGTTTGTAGTAAAAACGAAATCCATGCGGTGTGTATATAGTATATATATATATATATATATAATAAGAATAAATTTAAACGAATTCCTTGTAGCGGCTGATGAAAACGTCCTGGAAAGGATTATAATATTTATTCATATATATATACACTATTGTGTGTCGATGTCGACGAAGAGTCAGCATATTTATTTGATATAATAACGTATATCATATATACCTAACCATTTTTAGACGTATCCCCGCAATCACCATATACGTATTATATATCGTATATATCTACCCCCGGACGCGTCTAAAAGACATAAATTCCATCGCGAAATAATATAATAATAAGTCTGTGCGTATATGTGATTTATACGTTCAGTATAATATACGGATATATTATATTGTCACAAAATCCATTACGATTCGCGCTTACGATATTTTGAAAACGATATCAACCTTATATACATTAATATTATATTCCGCAAGTATATAATATCATATGACATATATCAAATATATATATATATACGTATATATCTAAGCACTAAGGTTATATTATTATATACAACCACAAAATAAGTTATATTCGGTGCAGGTACAACTCTATATTATATGTGTACATATTATATTATTTATATCGATACGTTAATATTTAACGCGTAATTTGTAAAGTCATTTTGATTAAAACAACACTCATTACAACAATTAAAAAAATTATTAAGTTAAAGTTATAAAGTATAAACGTTTACGCGTTTACCCCATATGGTCCAAATTCATATACGGACAAATTCAAATTTAAATTCCTTAATTTGTAACATTATAAGAAGCTGGTATAATTTTGGCTTTTAGATTTGTTAACACTAGAATTTTGTTTTATGTCTTTCATTCGATTCGAATAAAATGATAGTTCAAAAATTCTAATTCATAAGTAATTTTAAATTGGTTTTACAAATTTTTGTCTAATAGTCACATTTCTCGTTTATCGTTTATTAATTATTTTCAAGTCTTAATCAATTCGGACAAATCCTAATTTATTCAAAAATTATCGTTGAAAATAATCACGTTATTTACGAAAATTAAGTATCTTTTTAAGATGCCATTAAGTTTCTCTTGTACTATACAATACTTTTGGTCTTCGATAAAATTAATTTTATGTTTTTAAAAACTAATTTTTTTTAAATCCGTTATAATATTATATATGTATTAAAATAGGCTGTTTTATAAATATGTATACGATTAATATTCATTCAAAAATTATTATTATCCAAATAATAATACTAACATTCATAATGTAATAGTAAGTAACGAAATTAGTTTTATGGTTAAAAGTCGTTCAGTATTGCTGTATTATTGTATCCATGTACGATGTATATGTACCAAATACCTATAATTATTTAAAATTCTGCAGATTGCACAATTAGTATATTGTAATGCGTAATGTACAGTTTTACTCATTAGTCATTACTTATTGTTATTCACTATATAAAATTTTGTATAGTATAATTTTGTAAAGCCTTAGTCACCGGGTTAAAGAACTTTAAATGTTTTCTATAATAATAACAGACATTATTACATGTTCAAATTGCATGACGTCGGAATTGTGTATAAAACAATTATTTTCGTATTTGTTATTAAATAAATATTAAATCTATGACATTATATAATTATAATAATAGGTAGGTAGGTATAGGTACCTAAACAGTTTTTTAATCAACAATACACAACATTATAAACATTTATATTTTCTATACGACTATTAATTTATTAATTATAATAAAGTACCTACCTATATAAACAATTTTTGACCAATAAAATACAATATTTTTCGTGTATTTAAACAATAAAAGAAAAAAAAATTGATGTATTTGAAAAATGTACAATGTAGGTACAAGTATATACTATATAAGTATATTAATCAGTTACAAACGAGTTGCGTCTCATAGTTTGGGTTTAAACTACACAAGTTATAACATTACCTGTCTGATAAATAATTCTAAAATATTATATTTGAAATAACTCTTTTGTAAGATCGATCTCATATTTTAGCAAAACTATAAAAATATATTCTAGAAGTTCGTGAGAAGTAATTTAAATTGTACAAATTATAATTAAACTCGGGGAAAATATAGTATTTGTAAATTATATTGTCAAAAAACATAAGGTTTTCTTATCGTTCAAATTTAGAATTATTAGCCAAATCAGAAATTTGGTTTTTGATAAATTCAATATAAGATATTCCATAGTCTATCTTAAATCAATAATAAATAGAAAATTTCATTGGATGTAGGATAATTTGTGGGTGCAGCAAGGGGGAATAATTCGTGAATAACTTTTATCGGATGGAATGCAATTCATGTATATATTTTAAAACATTTTTTTTTTTCAAAATTCTGCCGGAATATCACTCGTTCATTATATGTGCCTATTGATCATTCAGTTTGGACTGTAATAATAGCGACAAAAAAAAAAGGGTATATTTGTATTTAAGAACTTGTAAGTACTTTAATTGCAATTTAAACGAAATTATAAGCTAATTTAAGCCTTTTACATTTGTGTATTGAGTTAAACTTATTTTAAAAGTCTTCTCAATTTATATAAAGGATTATTAATGAATAATAACTTCTTCTTGAAGAGATAAAAGTAATTTATTTGAAATTATTCAGAATTTAACACATCAGAATGGGAATGGAATTTTAAAAGTTAATATTATCATTAATACCATGTTTTCAAATAATCGTACTCTTAATAAGTATTTTATTAGTTGGAAACTATAATAGGATATTTTTTATAATGCATTATTTAGAGTTTACAATATAATTGTAATATAATTTATTACCTATCGTACGTTTGATCTGTGTTATAATATAAGTTTATAGGCTATAGGTTATAACTAGGGCTTAGAAATCAATGTTCTAAAAATGTAAATATACTAATAAGTATGTCAATGTATTTTAAATAAAATCAAAAATATTCACTTGATTTTTAAATTTAGTTTTGAACTTGTATGCGTTGGTATTTATAGTATAGTTAAAATAGGATAAATATTTGTTAATGAAATTTTTTTTTTAAATATTATTTTATTATTAAGTATGGAACGAAATTTACTTTGAAATGTCATATTAAACCATATATTTTTTTAATTGCGATAATTTATGGTCACGTTATTATTAATAATTATCATTCGGGAAAATGTACCTATATAGCGATAACAAGGTTAAATGGCGAAATGTTTGTATGGATATATTATTTTTATATCTATATGTGATTAAATTGTATTAACCAAACATCAATGCTAATAAACCAAATGATGGTTCTTGCTATTCGCAATGATTGCTGACATTTACTTCTTCGCTTAATAAACAGAAATCCTAAATTTCTCCGTTATTTAACGCGTTGCCTAACCTCACCAATATAGAATTTCCTCCATTAATCATAAAATATGCATTAAAAATCGTAAAATTAGAAAAAATTTTAAAAAAAGCCTCTAAATATGAAATAATATGTGGTTTAATATTGAAGTTTACTATTTAAAGCTTAGTATTAGTAATAAATCTATAATACGCACAACAAAAAACATTTTCAAATGCATCAACTTTCTAGCCCTAAAATCTAATTACAAAGTGATTATAATTTAGTTTTAGCTGATCAACTATAGTTAAACTTTATAACTTAAGTGGTCTTCTATATAATAGATATATACAAAAAAAATTGCTTAATTGTGATATACGTTTCTGAAAGAGTGTAGAATTTACAAATTTTTAATATTCATACTTACCATCTTAATTTATCAAGGTATAAAATCAGAAAAGGTAGAAACTATATATTATATATATATATATATATAAATATATATAAAATATTAAAAAAATGTAGCAAAGTCAAAAGTTTCCATAAAATATATAAGTATTAAGTCTATATCGGAACAGAGAATTTACCATAAACATATTAAATTAATATAGGTCTATGAAATTTATAATATAAATAAATAAATAATATATTATAAATAATTAATAATAAACAAGATATAATAAATATCTCGTGTTAGTCAAAATCACTATAAATCTAAGAAATCCCAAATTCATCCATAATTTTTCCCTAAACTGAAACTGTTAAACGAAAAAGATTTTTTCGGGTAATAAGATTTATATTCATTAACCGTTTTATTAGGTAATAAGTAGGAAAAATATCTATCATTTTACAACTTAATATGCGAGTTGGTACCTAATAATAATATAATATAATTATTGAAAAAAATATTTTCTGGTTTTTATAAACACAATTTTTACATAAACTTGATTTTAAGACTTATTAAATTAAAAAAAAAAAAAAAAAATGTTTTACCAAATAACCTAGAAAAGTGGTTTATAGAATATTCATACATGTATTCAAAACAGCTGTAATCGGATATCGGGAACTACGTAAATTAATCTTTTACTTATTGGTCTAAAAACAAATGTGTCTTAAACATTATTCGAGTAATTTTCGAATTATAGGTATAAGGTAATGAATATTTTATGTCGTGACGTTGAAATGTTGAAATAATTACCATGTATACAAAAACAGTGGGCCATTCAATCACGACTGAAATACGAAAATATTAATTTCTAAAATTACAAATTAAAATTGTATACCTATTCGTATAGCGGCTTGCGATAATTCTCTCGATCAAGATAATATACCTATATAATATATATATATTATAATAATAGTAATGAAATGTTGGTCACCGCGGTATAAACACGGTTAACAATGGCCACCAGATTAAACCGTTTGATTACAATATTATACATATTAATATTATATATAGGTTTACCTATATATACCACGGTACACGTTATCGATAGCGCGAGTACAATATGGCCGCGCGCGCGCGCGCGGTAGTGGTGACGGTGACGAATAATAAAAGGCGTACAATTTAATTTGCCGGCGCGGTTCGGTGGATCGAGTCCGACTACGTTGGCGCCGTCGCCTAATACGCGTGTACGGTACGTACGGTCTATGGTACGTACGGTTATGTACGGTATGTATACGCGCTAGATAACAATGCGCGTTATATTGTGTTTTTCGTATATTACGAGAGAAAAAAATTTGACCATATACCTAATGTTATGTGTTCATTTATCGCCGTAAAATATTGCCCTAATATACGATTTATTTTTTATTAAATTAACAGCACCCATATTATACGTATATTGCACATAATATTATATATATAGCTGAAAATTCCAATTTTACAGATGTAATACATATATATATTATATAGACACGAAAATCGTTTCGTATACGTAATATATATTATACGTATAGGTGTAGGCGTCGAAAATCAAATGAAATTATAATAAAATATACGTATATCTATTATACTATTATTATTACATTATTATAAGGTACATAATAATATATATATATATATATATATATATATGTGTGTGTGCGTGTTAAGTTAATAAATGGACATAAATATAAGCGACACTTTTCGTGAAATTCATATGTTTTGACTCTGAACGGATAACGAAGAATATAATATATAGTACAATATATATTAGTTTTACAACGATATGTTTACAAACATTTTTTTCTATCTATACATTTTTTCGGGCAGACATTAGACCATATTAGTATAGGAGTTTTCAAGCAAAGAGCCTTCTGATAGCCAATTCGTTCTAGTTGATATCTTAATGAGCGTAGTTTTAATTTCAAAATGGGAAAATTACTGAGGGAGAACTACTGAAAATGATCGAAAATTTTTATAACTTATAAATATACATGTATTGGAATTTTCAACTATATAATAGGTACGCGCAATATATAGATGCTGTTCATTTAACCGAAATAAATTATACGTATATTAGCGCAATATTTTATAGCGATACTATACACATATATTATAATCAGGGTTCGGATTTTATAGCATTTGCTACTTATTATAGGATAGAGATAAAAATAGCAGAGTGGGTTATAAAATTGTTTTATGCACCAGGGACTCTAAATATGAAATTTTATTTTGCTATTTTTTGCATATTTGAAGAATTTTAGAATTTTAGTGCTATTTTTGAAGTTTTGGTGCTATTTTTTGCTAATATTCTTAATT
>JAIPRL010011738.1:0-13071 GCA_025469235.1 Pemphigus obesinymphae
TGTTTTATTTTGTGTATGTACATTTAAGCATAATACACCAATGTGTATTTACCCTATTTGGGAAGCGACTTATGGGAGATAAATTCCCTCAAACAAATCCTCATCAAGTAGGTAGGTATTATATTTACTCTTTCACCTCGTTTTTAGTCAATATTATTTCCGAAAAAATTGGGGTATTTGTGACTATGACAATAAATATAAAATTATGTAATATAGTATCGAGATAAAATATAAGCGGGAAAATGTTTGCGAGCGGTTTTTTTCCGTTATTTGGGCCAGTCAAAAATTTTGCCCCCCCTTCAAAAACTGAAATGACGCCACTGAACTACCATTCATATAGATAATGAAAATTATTTATTAGGTACCTACCTATATTTATGATACCAATATGATTTACTTAATAAGATCAACTATTCAAAATTCAATATCATCATTTTGATCTAAAACCTATTATGTGATAAGACAAAAATATTTCATTATTTTTCCAAAGAAAATTGACATTTTTAAAAAATGTTAAAAATTAAAACGGTCCCTGCATTTCTTGATAAATAAAAAGAGGGTACGTTGTTAAACATGAAAAATATGAATAGTAGCTCTGTTCCCCGGCGTCCCTCCCTCATTCAATCGTATAAGTATATAAGTACTTATATTAATTATGTCTAATATTATAAAGAGCCAAAAGGGTAATACTTAATTATGTAATATTGGGTAACTGAGAACACGCTCGGTCTTCTAATTTATAAGTGTAACTTTTATAAAATAAAGTTTTATAATTTTTAATTTTATTAAAGTATGAACCGTCCTGTATGTATAAAATAATTATTATCTGTAAAAAAAATCGGTCAGTAAAGGATGGAAGCACTTCGCTCATTGGGCGGGTTACCTACCCGAAATATTGAATTTGAAAACAACGATAAATCATTTCTTTCTAAACAAATGATTCTGAGCGAAGCTTTGGTGGTTATACTTGACAATTACTGTAGATTATACTAATAATATATATATATATATACTTTCAACTTTTTTTATTCATTATATAAAAAGAGTTGAAAATATGCAAAAAATTATTTAGAAGCAAAGGGATTCATTCAAACCGGGTAGGTACCCCACGCATGACAAAACAGTCAGCTCCAATTAGACTAGTATAGACCACTGTTATTGTAAAGTATAATAAAATATCTACCTCTTAAATGAATTGATAAAACCATTAAATTTCAATTTGATATAACTTTAAAACCAAGTCCGATCGCCAAATTCTGACTTCACCATTATTTTCTTCATCTAAAAACACATAATATTTTACAAAAAAAAAAAAAAAATCGAATTCTCCTGTAAAGTAGAAAAGTTACAGTTAAGTAACTTATAGTATAATAAATATAGTATATATGTATATTATAGTATATAAATTTAAGTATTATAGTAAAGTAGAATTTCATATTATGAATTAAATGACACAAAATTCAAAATTGCTATTAGTAGCCAAAAAATAGGTAAAATTGTTCAAAAAATTGTTTTGCTTCATAATGTACGTACCTACACATACGTTTTCGGTGAAAATTTCATGTTTATTTCTCTAAAATTCGAACACATTTCATACCAAAATGTCAAAAAATTAAGTTGGTATTAAAAAAAATTTAAATGGCTATTAAAAAATATTGTACCATTTGTACGTACTGACTTTTGATTTTTTTTTTTTTGTATGTAGCTAGAATAGCGTACTTTTAACACTGTATTAAATGTTCAGGTCTTAAAAACTAAAAAGTCTATTATTATGAATTAAATGTCTCAAATTTACATACTACTATAAATAGCCTAAAAATTAATAAAAGTTTTATTAATATTTTGCATATATAGGTTTGTGTTGAAATTTTCAAGCCTACAGCATCATTATTTTCGAAGTTAGGAAAAATTTTACCAAAATCGTGTTTACTGAATTTTATGCTAATTTTTTGATAGTTTTTTCTTACCATTTATGGAAAAAATTAAAAAATCGAAAAATGACCTTTCTAAAGTACCAAATAGATGTAATTTGCTACCTAAAATAAATAAATAAAAATACTACCTAGGTATTTAATTCGATATGATTTTTTTAAAATTTGTTATACATGTATTTTTTCAAGTTTAGAAAAATGGTATTATTTTATAATTTGTTTAGGTATATATACTTAGTACTTATACAGTTTTGTATTTAAAACTTTTAATTAAGCTTTAATTAGGTCATTATTAAATTAGTTATATAGGTACTTTATCTACTATATTAATAAGTAAAACCATTTTTATTTCCAACTACTTCACAAATATTAAATTTTAATTTAATGCCAGATGACTATAAAATTTACTAAGTACTGCCTATAATATTCAATATCTATCTGGCATTCTTTCATTAAGTTTTGTGTCACTATTGAGCTCACTACTTATATTCGTATCAACATATAAAAGTACTTAATATGATATTATCATTATCATGATTTTATTTTATTCATTTTTATTGTCTGTAGATAGGTACTTGACGCTTTTCTAAGTTTGAAAATATACAAGACCATTAATACATTTATGGTCATCATCTGGCTTATACGATGTTATTTTATAAGCTTTAAAGTTTAAATGCCAAACACTTCCATATTAATTCATATAATCACCACTAATCTACTGATAAAATCGAAAAATTGGTATTCATATTTCATTATCAACAAATTTTCAATTTTAGCTAATCTATATTCAAAGACGGACATATTTTAAGATTGCACCTATAGTAATTTTAAATGTCATCCTGGCCGGGATTTTAAAAAAAAAACGGGACAGTGTTCTCAAAACCGGTTGTGTCCCGGCTAAACCGGGACGAATGCCAACACTAAAGCAAAAATATCTAGATTATTTACCAGCCGATTTTAAGTGTTTTATATAGATAATTTTAGTTACCTATACTTTACCTACTTTAGTTATTTTATATTTATAAGTAACTCTTCACTCTATAAAATAACGTGTTACATTTTTAATAATAATACATTTAATAAAATTAATTCTAAAGGTCGTACTTATCTATTTTAATTTTGTTTTTATAGAAAATACTGGGTCAACATTTGCTTTTCTACGTTTCATTGAAAACTTCTTTTTTTTCTTCGCCTTCTCTCCCAACTATTTGAGGTCGGCGACCTAGTCCTACCGCGCATTTACACTTAACTTTGTCTCCCACATTTTCTGCGCTTACCTCCACCTTCCTCTTATCATTCGCCATCACATTCTCCACCTCTTTTATGGTTTTACTATCCCCCTCTTTCCATCAACATAGGTACATTTTCTTTACTAATCTTACTGACTCGGTCTCTTTCCTCAATTAATACATTCTCTTCTTCTTAATCTATTCTCCCTCATTTTGACAACTATCGAAGCTACTCATATACCTATTATACTTCTTATATACTCATTCCTCATTTTGTTCTCTTTATAGTTACTATAGTCACTCCACTCATCCACCTTAACATTCTCATCTCTGCTACACTCATTCTCTGTTCTATCTTCCAATCTACTGCCCAATGCTCAACATTCTGTTCCATACATTATTGCAGGTCTCACCACTGTCTTATAAAATTTACCTTTTAACCTAATAGAGATTTTTTTATCACACAAAACACCGGCGACGTTTCTCTCCGCTTTTATCCACACTAATCGTTAAACAAGTAGTTATTTCGTGTCTTCGCGTGTATTTTAATCTTAGAACATAATATTTTTATAACCATGTTCCGTAGTCGGTAAAAAATCATCAACTTACTTATTTTGGAAGAAATTGAAGAAGAAGCTTTTATTGAAAATATGTTAACAAAAAATCCAAAGAAAATTTTCTAAGCTCGAAAAACTATTGTTTGTATAATATTGAGTAACGTGAAAAACATTTGTTTGATGAATAAAAAGGTCTAGAATTTATTAGATTAAGTTAATTTAGAGATCAATTTAATTATGTTTTATTTTATATTTAATTGAGGATGATATTAAGAGAATACATCCATACATTTTAGTGGTAAAACATATTTACGCAAAACTTATAAAACATGTTCTTATAGTCATTTTAGAGTTAAATAACCTATTATAAATTTATAGAAGACAGTATTTTTAATTTACTTATTAAAAAAAATAAAATTAAAGTTTAAAAAGTTTTTTTATTAAATTAGATACAATTACTTTTTTTATTAGTAAATCATAAAAACCAAAATGTGGTTCACTGCAAAATATTATGTTCTATCGATTTTATAATAGGTATTTTAACTATAAAATTACATTATGAACCCGTAGTATTAGGTTAGGTTATTAAGCACAATTTTATTAAGATTTAATATAGTTTTTTCGTTGTAATTCCATAAATAATGGTAGGTACTTATTAAAGTCTTAAAATGTTCACATAAAATGTATTAAAATATAGTTATTTTGAATATTGAAGTTTTTTCGTCATAAAAGAGTTAAATTTAGATTTTAAGACTTGAATTTTGTATACAATGTTAAAAATACACCATTCCAGATAAAATCAAAAAATCTCAAAAATCAGTAAACACTAATTTTTTTAATAGCCATTTAAATTTTTCGACAACATGTATTATTTCGGTATGCGATGTGTTATCACTATATAAACTTAATAGTTTATACTATTAATATTAATATTAATACTATGATGTAGGTAATATCGAGGAAAAATTGATATCAATAAGAGGATGCAACACACTTACCCGCTTTTTAAGGTGTTCTGTATAGACAATTTTTATGAAAAATAAAATCCAACAAATTAGTAGGTATCAGTACCAGTGCTCGAATTGGAGGGGGACGCGGGGGGACTGAGTACCTCAACTAATTTTTCAGAAATTTTAGCGTACCTCTACTATTTTTAGAGAGAAGCAGAAGAAACTATGCTAAAATAGTGTAATAGTATATAAGTGATGGGAACGCTCTTTTTTTAAAAGTAAATAGAGTCCCCCTACTTTTGTTTTGCCAATTCGAGCACTGCATATAACTGATGGAACGGCTACCGCAGCCGCTGTCAGGCTGGTACTGGTCACTTGGTCCCTTAGGCTATCTCCACACCCAAGTACGCAATTTTGTTTTTCCCGCGAACATCCAAGATGGCAAAACTCGCCTATATTCTTATTAAGACTTCTTATACTTTTTGACAAGTTTTATGCCGGCTGTCGACCTGACGCAACCTCAATTAGTCGACTTCTACGACAAGCATGAGGAAACCGTGGAGGTATTCTTAGCCCCCTCCACAGGGTTAATCGAATACCTATTTAAAAGATTAAATTCAATAGTTATATTCCTATATAACGCATCGATTACTTTTCATATACCTACCCAAGTAGGTATACAACTTTATACCAATATATCCTCTTACTTAACCCACCATTTTATATTCTATTCATAAAAACCCTATCTTTTTGAGTTACGACAATATGATGTATCTATATGTTATAATGATAAAAACACTCAATGAAAATCCACAGGTAATATAAATGTTTACTATATTCCAGGGCTTAAAACCGCTTCCGAAAATAGCGGTAACCAAAAAATTAGGCCTTTGACAAACATTTATAATATTTATGTCTATTCGTCGTCCAAGTTTTTGGACTCGGCTTTCCAATTCCGGAATATTTGTTAGATTATTAAAATTATTTAAAAAAGAAATCCTACGATAAAGTAAGATTTATTAGCTATACACAGTATCATTTGGGATGACTGACGACCCATGAGCATATGTGTGTACCTATTATTAAAATATACCCATACAATTAAATGTCATATTATAATACAATAATAGGTATTATAAAATAAAGATTAAATTGTTATGAATAAAAATATAAAGGAAAAATGATAAAGGCATGATAAATAAAACAAACAATATTTATAATATAATAATAGGTATATAAATATAATGATTTTTTTTTTTGCACCTTAGAAAAGGGTTAGTGGTTTTTTTTTTACTTTTAACATGAGTTTCGTTACAATTACCGATAGGTAATGACATAAAACGATTACCGGTAAATTTAAAACCCCAAAATATAATTTTCGGTTACTGGTTACCGATGAAATTTATAGATTCTTGGATTTAAAAATAAAAACAAGGAAGCGGTTTTCGGTTCTCAAAAAAGGAGTTTTAACCGGTTTTCGTGAAAAACCGGTTACCAGTTTTAAACCCTGATATATTCACAGAATATGACGTACATAATGTCATATTGAGTTCGGAATAGGGATATTCCATATTATGCATATTTTGCTTAAAGTATACCTACCCTGTACCTACGACCTATGAAATATATAGTTATATACGCCGTTGGTCCATCACCAATAGTCACGTAAATAAAATGTTTTTTCATATTTGTATGTTCATTAATACCTCTGTTACTATACTTACTTATATAAGTATTACACAAATAATTGCAATTATTTATCTTTGCTTTCAAATACTACAGTGTTCTGTACGATGACTGAATAAACGATGAACCAACTTCCACTTCTTGTATCTATCTTCACATATTTTTACTATTAAATTTAAACAATCACGATTTGTTGAAATTTTTTGCTCACATTTATTTAACGTTCTTCACTTTAAAACTTTAAAACAGATATGTAATTATATAAAAAATAAATTCAGGAACATTTCACGTTCTATGAATTTATCTTAAATCTGAAAAACACGTTGTTCTTTAATCACATGGGTATATACTAATAGGTATCATTTATGATTAATTGTTGTGCGTTACTGTATGATTATGAATTTTATTCTGCTTTAATGTATTCTTCAACTATACAAAAATAAATTTATTAAACGAATAATTAAAAATTAAAAAAAAATTAAATAAAATAAAATATTTTCTTTCTGATAAATGGAAGTAGGTGATTTATATAGTTATATATTTTAATCCTTTATTTTCAGACAGTTCAGTATATTTATATCTACGTGTATATATTATCTTGATACAATATCCCATGTTATTACTATTGCAGGTGTCTTAGTAGCGGGTACAGTGATAACTATAAATTTACTAATTTAATACTGCAGATAAAAAACCAGAAAATTATATAAATCAACTGAACATTATGATCGCCACGTATTTGTTATATAACACACAAAATATATTCAACTTAATATAAGTAAATGAAAAAAATTCAAACAAACGTAGGTATAGGTGTTGTAAAACAACAATTATTTATATACCTTCTTCAAGAAAGTCAAATAAATTTTTTATTTAAAATCACCTAAAATATTTGTATTGTAACAATTCAAGTTTCGACCAATAATTATTATTATTTAAAGTTTAATATCATTTCAATGTTAATTGTAAAGCTACATTAGGGCTACGCGCATTCAAATTTGTGGTATATAATGATAATATTATTTACTTTATGACAAAAATAAACAAGAAACACACTAATTATAATTATTTCGACGGATGTTTTTCGAAAAATTTTAATTTTTATATTTTTAAAGTAAATAACACAATAAATTTAAATAATTGATAATATATACCTATAAATATATATTATGTAGAATGTAGATATAATAAAAATTATCTTTTACTTTATTTTAGTTATCTTTGAGTAGGTACATTTCATATGGTAATTATTTAAAAAAAAAAATTAATTTAAAATTTAAAATATACAAATGACCAACCCGTAGTTTACATTTTATATACAAATTAAAGGTAATACTTACCCTTTTTGATTGAAACACTATTTGCTATTTAAATTTTTCCAGCAAAATTAAAGAATTTGGTAAAAAAAAAAATGGTACCAAACATTTACCCTCCTACATATTAGAAATAATACACTTTTCTTCAATAATTAATTTTTATAATTTGGAATTCTTAAATACTAATTTTGACTAACCAGAATGGACATAAAGGCTAATGTTACGAACCAGAATGCCCCAACTGTGTGTTCCGGTCCATTTCAAGCACTGATTTTTAGACCATAAAAGAGCATATAAGTGAATCAATACATTAATTAATAAATACTAACATTTATAACTTATTAATAAATAAATATATTGATGTACATAAATAAGAAGCGACGGAATCAATAGTAGCCGGCAAAGTCCATATATATCTTTTTTCGAAACTGGAAGTTTCAGCGAAGTCAATAAATTCCCGTTAAATAATCTAACAATAACGTTATTTTAACAGTTTAATATAAGTAATACGATAGAAAATGAAAATATATTTTTTACTCTCATCATTGCTAGTGCCTAAGACTGTTTATTTACATTTTCGACACTAATGATCAGGGGCAAACGCAATGGGGGGTTTTGAGCGTTGAAACCCTCTCCAAAATTCAAGAAAAATAAAAGAGTAGACAACTGGGTTTGAAAAATTTCCTACGAAACAAAAAACTAAACCAAAACTAAGTAGGTAGGGTTAATGTTACTTACGAATTGAGATGGTATGTTGTATAAATATATAAATATTATGTATATAATAAATTATATAATTATGTAAAATACAGGTTAGGTATATGGTGGTCTATATATGTTTAATTTTAATTTAAGATTTTTTAGGTGGGTATTAACTATATTATTATAAAGTTGAGGAATAGCAAAAATGTATTTTAAAATTACTCAAAAGTGAGTAAAGTAGTTTTTTATAAAAAAAGTAGTAAAAATTTACCATATAATAATATGTGCAAAAATAACTTATATACCTATATATAGTATATATATATAATTATATAATTTATTATAATATATATATATTATAATTTTAAATAGATTGTGTTATTTAATTTATAACAAATAATATGACTAATATAAATAGTATGTATACATAATTCAAAACATTCTACTTAATTTATAATAAGCACCTACATAAATTTCTATACTTAAGTATAAGATTTAAACAAACATATACTTATTACAGGTAGTATAAGTACATTTTTTAATTTTGAAAAATTTTATTTTTTATTTTTAGCAATTTATAAAATAATTTATTATAAAATTTATACCTAAAAATTATTTATAAAAGATAAAATAACAACATAAAATAATAATTCTATATGATTAATTTATACAAATATAAAATTAAAACAATTTCACAAAACACTCCCTGCATTCGCCTCTGCTATCGATAGTGCAAAATTTGTGATATATGGAATATGGATTGGTTATTTAATAAGTACGATAAAATGGACAAATTAGGTAATACTACTAGTACTTGCTATCGATGACAGGTTAATTAGATTTTCGAACATCTAGATCACCATTTATTTATTTCGTATGGCTTTATGACCATAAGTCAACTAGATCCCCGGACATTTAGATCATTATGGATCAACTAGATCCCCAGGTTATTTGGATATCTGTGATAATTTAGATCTCTGTAGTCATGTAGATCTCCATTTTCCTCCAATAAGTTTAAATAATGTTATTAAAAATTTGTGTAAACATTTTTCCGTGGGAAGTATTGCAGCTCCTGAAAAAATATCTGGTTAGAACGATTCTACCTCCTACGGTACCTATGTTGGTATATAATACACTGAAACAAATATATCTGTGTATAAAAATGTCAATGTGTCAATAAAAATATAGATTAATTTAATAATATAGTTGTTAATATACGTCCAATAAAAGATTTGTTGATTTAGAAATAAAATATTTGTTAATTTAACAGTAAAATAATAAACGTATTATTGATTTATCAATATCTTTTATGAATGTCTTGGGTAAAATTGTGTAATTGAATACAAATTTATTTGAATCAACAAATAATTTGTTAATTCAATTATAAATATTTTGTGTTTCTTTTTTTCTTCTTCTTCGTAGAACAAACGCCCATTTGTTATTCAAAATAGTCAAATTAAACAAAATATTTTTAATTTAATAACATAGGTATTTTATTATAAAAATAAAATCTGTGTTAATTTTACAAATTTTTTTTATTAAATTATTACTTATCTATTTTGTGAAATTTACAAAATGAATTTGTTATTGTAAACACATTTTTATCAATTTAACAATATATACATTAAAATAATAAAAATTGTATTATTTCAACAAATATTCATTTCTTAAAATTTGATTATTGCATATTGTTAATTCGACCAATGATATTTGGTTCAGTGTACTTATAAAACGTAGGTAATATATTAAAATATTAAGTATAATATAATTCATGAACTATTATACTCGTATACAATAGTTCGTACCTGTTGTAAAAATAATACGCATTGAATAATCATTGTTGTCAATTAGATCTCTTTGTTGTTAGGTCAACTAGATCTTTACCTCAAGTAGATCTCTTTTTGTTGGGTCAGTTTGATCTACAAAATATACGGGGGATCTAGATGATCGAATATCTAGTTGACCGTTTATCCTTGCTATATAATATGTATATATATATATTATATATATATTGGTGTACTACGGTTTACCAACTACGAAAATATTTAATGATTTTATACACAAATAATATATAAGTAGTACGTATCCACATATAATATATTATAATAATAATAATAATAATAATAATAATATATATATATATTACTAGATGAATTACCCGGCTTCGCCTGTGAACAGTTTTGCCAGATATAAGAGGGGTATAAGGTGTGAAATGTTATGTCATAAAATACAATAAATAATAAAAGTTTCGATTGTTTATTAATTTGATAACATAGGCGTTTTGTCTGTCTTGATAATGACTTTCAATTCCTCTGCTCTGACATCATCTAATGCGGATTTAAAATCTAGGACTTGTTGTGTTTGTAATTCAACAATATCTTCCTCCACATTGTCCATGATATACATTTGCAAAAATTTTCAACTACTGGGTGAAGTAAACTAATATGATAATACATTTGTCCTTGGACTTTGAATGTGCAGGGCATGAAATTACCATATCTCCCAATATTCGTCGCTCAAAATGATGTGAAACTCTGCCGTGAGCATTCAGCTTTACGACATTTGTCTCATTCTTCGGATATTGCAGCAATTATTGAATAGAAGCTCGAACTCGCAATTATTCAACTCGTGCGTCTAGCTTTTTAGATGTTTCAACAGATCTACTAGCTGACAGTGGCCACAAATGTCTGGTTAATCTTCCAATGTTTGACTTTTTGGGTGGAATATCAAATAATTTCCAGTAATGTTTGTTGATAGATGAGGTGTCTAAGATAGTTTAGTTGTATGTTTATTATATATTTAATTTTAATTTAAAATTAATTTAATTTTCCTTTCCAAGCAACTGAAACAATTTCTTCTTTTGTTTATAGGTGATTGTTGTACCAGTGATTCAAATTAAATATAAAATAAAACATATTTTATGCTTCTAACTTTTTTTCTACTGGTTGGATCGAAGATTTCAATAGCTAAAAACCTGACAGATAGTTTGAAATAATTAATTATAGACCAGCTACATTGTTAGATTTTTTTGAATATGTTGAAAATATTCAAGAATTATTTCAGATAAATATAAACGATTGTTTGAACGGGTCAACCATAATAGGTCCTGTATTTTTATACAATATATAATATAATATATACTATCAAAAAAAAGTTTAAAAGTTCATACATTTTCTCGTTTTTTTGTAATATTTTAGAATTTTGATTTTTTTGATAGTGACTCTTATCATTTCAATAAATTTAGATAATTTATCTGTATTAAAATTTCGAACATTGATTAAAAACATTTGACAACCGATATATACTTTGTTTAAATTTAAAAAAATTAAAACGACACAAAAAAACATATAAATCAACACATATTCGATAGAAAATATTTTAATATGCTTTGCTTTCGATTTGGTATTCTAGCCGTCAATATTAACCTTTTACGTTTGTATATATATATTACGCATGCATGGCTTCGACTATCTTCTCGTTTCATCGCAAATAATATCGTTTTTGTTTACGATCGCTCGCACGACGTAGAACCAAAATTATTCGGTAGTTTTTGAGGATATATTTTTTCAGCTACAGGTAAAATCGAAAAACATTTTCTCTAAAGTACTATGTGTTATACAATTTTCGATTTATGGCTGGAAAAATATTTCTATTCCATTTTCTCAGTTTTATGTTTTTTCCAGTATTGTATAAAAAATATATATATATATATATATAACAAGCTACAATGATACAAGATTGTATCTGTAGTTACAAAATAGTAGCCAGAGGTATTGTATAATAATGGTATACAGACAAGTTACTATTTAGTATTTTTTATATTCATTTTTCGATTTGTTTTATAAATATTGTAAAATTATCGAGTATTTTTAATATTTTTCTCCGAGATTATAGAATTAATTATCTTTCACAAATCATTTTGAAGTATTGATATGACACGATAAACAACTTTCTAACTTTCTTACTTTTTTCTATACAAAATACATACATGTTTATCAGTGCTGGGAAAGTTCCTTTAAAAAAGGAACTAGTTCACGTTCATTTTCCTTTTGTTAAGAAGGAACTAGTTCCTTTCTTCATTTCTCAACAATTTTAATATTTTCAAAAATATGCAGGGATTAAAGAAAAATATTCATTATATAAAACAGACACACTTTTATATACTATCTTGTTTTGGACCATTTATTTTATATTTTAAATTAAAAAGGACAGGGAAGCACTTCGCATTACGTGCATGGGTAGAATATTGATGGTGGAAGTTGGTAATCTAAATGTTTTAGATTCTGAGAGTAGCGGTTCTATTAATATTATATATTATTATATTTAAAATAAATTTCCCAAACACTTAAATGTATATTATTAATTTTTTATCAAAACATAAAAACATAATAAAATAAAACATTATAACGGGTAGATTGCAAACAATATATTAATACTGTACCTACTTATAATATACTAGGTTACATTTGTTTCAATTGCCACACTAAGTTTACACTATATACTATTTGTTTTGACCAGGGGCTAGACAATAGTAGCTAGTTTACCCGATTGAATAGTGGACTGTATAATTTGGTAACTAATAGTTGCGTGGTAAGGACAATTAATACTAATAAAAAATGGTAACACTAAATTAGGTATTATCGGTCTGTATTGCTGGTAATAATTAAACAAGTATAAAAAATAAATAAATATAAATCACA
>JAIPRL010011739.1:0-13071 GCA_025469235.1 Pemphigus obesinymphae
ATAGGGCCGCCCAGGGAAACTTTCAAATTGCGAGAATGGACTTGCAAATTCTTGCAAATTAAGGGGAATGTTTTGACACTACTTTCGACTCTCTAGGGCAACATGGTAGGGCTGAGTGTAGAACTTTTAAGCGTCATAGGGCCGCTCAGGGCAACTTGCAAATTTCAGGAATGGACTTGCAAATTCTTGCAAATTAAGGGGAATATTTTGACACTACTTTCGACTCTCTAGGGCAACATAGTAGGGCTGAGTGCGGAACTTTGAAGCGTCATAGGGCCGCTCAGGGCAACTGGCAAATTGGGGGAATGGACTTGCAAATTCTTGCAAATTAAGGGGAATATTTTGACACTACTTTCGATTCTCTAGGGCAACATGGTAGGGCTGAATGCGGAACTTTGAAGCGTCATAGGGCTACTCAGGGCAATTTGCAAATTGCGAGAATGGACTTGCAAATTCTTGAAAATTAAGGGGAATATTTTGACACTACTTTCAACTCTCTAGGACAACATGGTAGGACTGCGTGAAGTTGGCCCTACCTTTCTATAATTAGCGATATCTCGGTTAATAATAACTTGCAAATTGCGGGAATGGACTTGCAAATTCTTCCAAATTACTTGCAAAATATTGGCATAATTTTCAAAATGATCGGACAATATGGTAGGGCCAACTTCACACACGTATAAACATGTTATGATTTACTATAAATCCAAATCACAAAAATATTACATCTTAACTGTGTGTACGTATATTATAATAATTACTAATGTTACATATAATTTTCAGTGCCAACCAAAAACTATTCCAAGGCCATAATTTTTTGTGATTTGATTTTATAATAAACTACTATATCTTAAAACGATGCCTGGGAGCCAACATTTGATAAGTGAAAAACATTTTTGAACGCAGCCATTTAGAAATATTAAATGGATGGTTTATACAGACAAAGTCTTATATCTTTCATTGATTTTTAACCAAAATATTTTTCTTTTAGTATTTTGTTCTTATATAGACAGTGGAAAATCTAAGGAAAAATGTCTAGGCGGAAATCGTTACAAAGGACTTATTAAGAATAGGTCATACAACCGAATTTTAAGGGATTTTGTATAGGCAGTTTTTATGCAATTTTAAGATAAAAGAAACAAATTAAAAAATATTTAAATAAGTAAGTAATTAGTAATATGAGTAATTTAATAATAGACCTGTGTCCGTAAGATTTTTTTTATTCTTGTTTAATCATGATATTTATTTTAAAAAACATGATTTCGCAATTTAAATGCTGTGAAACTTTAAACAAAAACGTAGTTATACAATTTTACCACCATTTGAAAAATGAGATATTACACCATGTTTTGTTGAAAGCCGATGATTTTAAAATCATATGAACATATTAAATAACTAGCATTGAAAAAAGGTTTCTTTAGTAAATATTTTATTGTATAAAATATAAAAATAAAACATTATTTTGAAAATCTAATTTCGATAAAACACGTAAAAATTTTATATTTTTAACGGTGTATAATTTATGTGTTAAGGTTTATTATAAATTTAGCAGCATTTGAATTCCAAAAGTATTATTTCGCTACTAAAATTTGTTAATATAGCATCCCCTTATAGTAATTATTTTAATAAAAAATTTGAAATATTTCTAAAGTTAGGAGCAGATAAATATTTTTACCTTGTTTCATATTAATATTTCTTATACTTCTAAATTATGGTTACTCCAGACTTGTGGTTATTATGTAGTTTAAACTAGGTTTTAGTTTACATATAATTAATTATATGCTATTATGTTTGAAATACTCAAATGCTTATATAGCATTATGTTTATTTTGTGCATATTTACGAAAAATGTTCTCATTAATAATTGTTATCGAATACATATTATATATCATATATCACCATATATTTAACTGTTATTTGTATAGTTACTTTCAAACTAATGAGTAAAAATACCGTAAAAAAACAAAATTATTGTGACACAGAAAATGTAGATACAGTATTGTGAAGATATCGTAATATTGTTTTATATATTTATTAAAGATACAAATAAATTCCAAATATACAATAATATATAATAATTTAACATGACAAAACAAAATTTTATACATCTAATTGATATAATAATTAATATTTACCTCTTTCTAAAACTTCTATTAGCTGATGTTTTTCGTCGGTATTCGGAATAAAAGTGACAATATTATTATTATTTGTATTATATTATTTCATTACCTATATTCTTAGTTTTTAGGGTTTGTATAAAATTATATCGGTTCGATTAGCAAGTTTTTACATATAATATATATAAATATAAATTGTTTGTTCTTACGAGACCTAGGAGCCCTTTTGAATGAGAGCTCAAATGGCAATTTAATATTAGCCCCCCTCCTCCATTCGATCCGCTACTTAATATAAGTATTTAGTTCAGTCATACTAATTGTTAAAAATGAATTTGATTCTTATTGAAAATGTATAGAAAGTGTAATAAAGTTTAGTTATTAATTTGAAATAATATAACATTATGTCGAAATTTATTTTTGACCAAACTCGATAATTATTATCATTTATATTACTATTGGAAAAATATATATCAAATATATATATATATTATATTTTGTAATGTATTATATTATATCATTCAATAAATACGACAGGAAATACATGGCTATGATATAACATTCATTTAACATATTTAATAATAACAATAGATAGGATAGAAAAGACACCAGAAGGGTAGACTATAAAAATCGTAATATATGAAAATACACTTGCAACAAAAAAAAAGCGAGACGAGAAAAAGAAGTGAACGCTATTATTAGTTTTATGAGTAACAAATGTTTTTGGATATATAACTAATATTATTGGTGTCAACAGGATCTTTCTTTCTATATACAGTCTCACCACTGCCATCCTGTTTTTATTTTATTTTCAAAATTATATTTAGTAATCCCTTGTTTTCCGCTATATTCTTATTATTTTTTTGCCATTAAAATAATTTAATTTATTTTCACTATAATAATTATTAAATTCAATCTATAAAATATTTATTGAGGATTAGAGAGACGTTTTTGTGAGATGTGCACTTTATTGGAGCGGACAGGCAATAATCTCTATTCTTAATAAACAACTTTACTAATATAAATTTCATTTTTTTCTACGCACTTATTAAATTTATATTTATCATATCTTTTCGATTCGTACTTTATTAAAGCCGACAGATACACGGGAAATAATTTATATTCTTTGATAAATAAATTATATATTCATAATAGCATAATAGCAGTAACCCTGTAGTTTCGTAAGTTCCACTAGTCGGATCGTTTTTTAATTAAATAAAAAACATCAGTGTTAGTTTTTCATTTATTTTACCCAATTTATTTGAGTTGTGAAGATAAACGATTATTGAGTCACGAAGAGCATCGAAAACACCAACTCGTACGCATCTCCTTTGCGTATAAAATATAATTATTCACGAGCTGCGAAAACGGTAAGTACTTTCGTATATTACCATGGTATATTTTTAACATACCTATAAAAGTGTAGTCGGAAACACGATTTGGGTCGATAGGTTAGTTAGTTCCTATACCAAACATCAATAAGGGACGGGGTGGCCCACGGGTATTTCCATATAAGCATTAGCCGTGACATTATATTAGGAGAACACAGGATGAAAACAGGACCGTCGCATATTACCTACGCGATTTCACAATTTTGGATCACTTATGGTCACGAGCGTCTAGAGACAGCGCCTCTTATATTATTTTTTTATCAGTATATCGTACAGTGCTACTGCTACTATGTACTAATTAAATATACATAATTATTAATTATTATGGAGTTAGAAACAGTTTTCCTTGATTTAACTTCAGTACAAGGTAAATAAATTAGATTTTGATATATCAAATATTTATTCCTATCAATTGGAGAATTCAATAATTGGAAAGAAAAGGAGGAAGTAGACTCTTCAACGATATACGTGCAACATAGAGGTTTAAAAACGAATAAGGATGATATAATATACATATTATTACAGTTTTCTTTTTATATTATATTATTCAAACTCTTATTATTAGACATTGAAAAACTAGAAAAACGCTGGTTTGGAAAAATCAATTTAACATTATTAGTGGTAATTTATTTATATTCATCAATATTTTTATTTATAAACGTTTAACATTTATTAAAATTTATTTATGTATTTTTCCTCAGTTATTGTTTTACCGTTTTTGGTAGGTACCTGATGGCTTTTTGTTATTATTGTTAACATTGTCTTTTATTTGTGTACAATAGGTACTTTTATTTATTAAAAAATAAAAATAAATAATACTTTATTGAATTAATACATACAAACTTAAGTGACATGATATAAATTAAAATATAATTCTGTTTAGTTTATGTTAAATAAATTAATAAATATTAAATTATATGGTGAAGATAGCATATTGTGATACCTGATAAGAAAATAATACAAGATAAGAGGCGCTGTCTCTAGACGCTCGTCTTATGGTCGAACGATCGCCCGAGGAGGTCTCTTTAAAACAACATCTACCTACCTCACACATTAATACGTTTACGTGTATGATAATATTGTCACGAAATGGATTTGAAAGGTGGCGAAGTGCAAATAATATAAAAGAATTTATTAAAATATACGGACGAGGTATTATATTTTTGGCCGAAATGAATAGGACGGTAAATATTACGGTGTTTTGAACAAACGTCCTACGCGTACATGTACGAAATCATATTATTACATCGGACGATGTTGTTATAGAAATGCATAATATTATTATGTGGGTTCGTGTATGGATGCTCCGCTGCGCACACGCGCCTCGTCGTACCCTATGTGTAATGTGACTATGTTATCTATCGACTGTATTATCTCAATACCATCTAGTACGAGAAAATGCCCGTTTGGCTGTTTCAACTACGGTGTTTGCTGCCGCCGAATTGCCACGGATATGTGCAATTTTTCGACCCAGTAGTAAACAAATATTTACCGAGCGCAATTAACCTGCGAAGACGGGTAATTCATAATCATCATTCATAATCAATCGAATAATCGATTAATCCTAATCAAAAACACTTTGTGCGAGACAAAAGAAATAAAATTAACGGGAATGTATAAATTATAAAATACATTTGAAAAAAATATGATAAACAAATGAAATGTAAATTAAAAATATAATACAGATAGTTGAATCGATAACAATACACCGGAAAGGATGAAAAAAATGGAGCCGCGCCGCACGCAATATCTTCGTAAAAACTGAAATATGCCACGAAATGCTCAAAAGGTATACGAGTCTAGGTCTCAGTACTTAAAACGATACGTTATTCTTATACCCATGTTATATGATGGCGAGGTGACTTGTCGCCGTAGCATAGGACAGAATATATGTATAATCTTAAATATTGAGAAAAAACTGCGGACGATACTCGTTACACTGTAACGTAGTTATATTTTCGAGTAACGTTATAGTAACTTCGTTATTTAATTTTTGTAGTAACGTAACAGTAACCACATTAGTTATCTGTAAGTAACTTTACAAAATAACGCGTTACACATTTATAAATAAAAAATACGATTCATTTTAAAAAAATCGTCTAAAATCGCAGATGACCCATCATATTTGCAAAAAGTAGATATTTTAACGATTGTTTGATTTTATTTAAGTTGGAGTAGGCGTAATATTGAATTTTATAATATTCGACCGACGACTATCAGAAAAAAAATTAAGATATTTTTGACATTTTATTTTATTATTTTCATTTTGACATATTTAAAAATGTTGAAAGTAACGTCATTGTAACTAGTTACTTTTGAATTGAAAAAGTAATGTAACGCTATTATTTTTGTATTCATGTAACGAAAAAGTAATCTATTTATTATCCAACACTGCTAATTCATATACTGGAACGGGATTGTTTATTTGTTTTTTTAGCAGCTGATGATCACTATGTCGTATTGTAAACGTGGTATATTAGAATCTAATATTATTGGCCTATACAGGAAACGTCAAATTGAAGCATAATATTGTGCATATTAAAATTGAATATTAGTTATAATATTATAATATAATCGGCTGAGAACGTCGTATTTTATAAGCTTGATTTTTGAATAAAATATGGGTGGTTTATTTAAATATATATTGGCTATTTTATTTCAATATGGTGCGTTGTGCTCAATTATTATATCATATCTGTTTATATGTTTATTTTATAAATACAAAAATATTATTATACTAAAATTTTCTAAGTATTGCACAATCATACAATCATACGACTTCCACACTAAATAAATAAGTCTAAATCAAACCAAACACCTTCCCCCCTCTCAAACCTTTTCGTTTAACTACACTATTTTGGGTAACAATTAACATGTTTGATACATTTTTTTTTTCAATATGAAACATTATCAAGTTTTGCCAAAACAATAAATCGAAAAGTATTAGATATTAGCGATTTATAGATGCCATATAAAAATACTTGTTATACACATATCATGCTTAACATGTTGAATTTTTGTTCCTTATCAGGTTTGGAATGGGTTCAATGCTCATGTATATATTTATTGCTTCAATTCATTTAACGAAGTCACTTGGTAAAATAAGTATAAAACGTTTTTGAACATTAAAATTAGAAAAATAAGTTGTTGAATTGAAAAATTGGAGACTCGATTAAATGCTGGTATCTGCAAGGTTGCGTGTGGGTGGCTTTCAAGCTTTGATAGAGTACCAGTTTTGAAAATTTCTGAACCAATGACTTATACAAATGATAAGTTGAGAATATTGGTTAGAAATTACTGCCATTTAAATCTAAATCAACATACAACTCAACTCATTTTACTGTGCCCTGAGAATCTCGGAGGAAACTATTATTACCACAATTAAATTTTATGGAACAGCTTATAAATGTTTTTATGATTAACGGATTTCTAGGTTTAAACTAGATATAATTTAAGGATAGCTGTAGCTACACCTGTGACCATATACATCGATTAACATTATGTTTATGGCTATGCGATATTAAATTATTTGAAACACTGATATTTTTTTATTTTGTCATTTTTTATCGAACAATTGCTAATAATTATTTATCAGGCATTCGGTTCGGCACTACAGTTGCGGGATCATTTTTTGTTGGATCTGCATAGACATAACTTTGGCCGAATGATTATCTGGTATCATTCGTTCGAAGAACATTTTCGGTTCATTGATGTCGTCTTTATTTTGGACGGTCCATCCCGCGTACAGAAAATCGTATAGCGTTTCCATTCCCAGCGATTCAGCAATGCGTTGGCTGATTTTACCGGTAAACACACCAGCGATCACGTCGATCTCGAACCACGCGTACTCAGGAAGTTGTCTTTCCACAACGTTTTTCAACAACTCCGAGCCAATTCCTAATTCATGGAAAACGAGCGATCGTAATTCATTAAAATAACGCAATAGTAAATATAATGAATTATAGTTTAATAAAATATTCACTTTAGATGATCTAATTATATAAGATATTTAGACATTTTGTTTATTTTATAATTTCCTACAGGGTGTTACATGAATATTCACTCATTACAATGGCTCCTGTAGGTGAGGCTTGGAACGGCAGATTTTTCGAAAAACGTGTTATAATCAATTATTTTCAACCAGTTACAATACTTTTGCACTGCTTCACAAATCCAAGTAGTAGACCTGTTACTTTTTTAGTAAAATTGCCTGTTGAATGTTTCAGTTGCTATTCGAATATACAAAAATGTATACTCGAATTGCCTTCCGTATCAAACCTACTGATTTACCCCATTATTTTATTAAAATCGATTATACCGATACATACATATATCGATTTAAATAATTACATCGATATATTTTTAGACTTTGTTTATAGATATTTTATTAATATGCAATATAATTTATTTATGGGGGAAAAAAAAAATTCATTTTGGTAGGTACATAATAGTTTTTTCTTACTTCGCAAGGTTTAATCGGCAGTCATTTGAAAATGATATAAATCGCCATAAGTTCCATTGGATGTATTATGGGATGTACAAGGGGTATCTTATATTCTTACGTCACTGTTTATAACGTTTTATAATTTTTATGGAACAATAAATGATTATTTTTATTTTGATAAAATGAGAAATACATGATTTTTTATTTGATACTATTTTGTGTCCATTTAAAATTTCTAAATACTCCAGTTTTTTCACAATACATTTGAGCCACTATTTTTTTGATTAAATTTGGTACCTATCCTTTTTCTCAAAAAAAAAAAAAAAAATGTTGGTGGTTAAATCATTGATTTATTGGCTTATTATTTTGTAAGTTACGGCCTGCCAAAGTTTTGTAAATTATTATAGACTATTTAATGAAATATGCTACGTTACTACCGAGCATCGCTTATACCGTTTACCAAATAAAAATAAACAAACATGTACTTTTTTTTCATTCGATATACTCATTTATCTTTCCATAACAATTAAAAAATACTGCGTCCAATGACATAAAATACACCCCATATAATAAATAATAATATATATAAAATATAATTTCGACTATTAACAAAAAAGTATCAATTATAGATTATCTATTTCTATCCTAACTTTTATAGGAGGCAATTTGAGTGTAATTTGTTTCACTACCTAATACGGGAAGCAATTTGAGTATCTTATTCAGGTAAAAAAAATATGAGAGGCAATTCGAGTAACTAATGGGATATACAAAATGGTAAGTGATCTTATTGATTTGTTTATCAACTTGCATATTTTTACTCATAAATTTGTAATCAGTGTGGAGCCCAGATAAATACAATTTTATTTAGATAAAGATAACTAAATTATTTTTTATCTAGATAAAGATAAATAAAATAATTTTTTATCAAGATAAATATTTAATAACAATAAAATAAAAAAAATATTAAAAATATTAATATACAGTTATTGTTATTTGTTATAGTTGGCCGACCAGTGTTTAGATTATTCTAACCGCAGAACATGACAGAAGTGACACGAACCGAAAACTAAGGTACCATACATCAGTTGTGCAGGAACAATTTTTCATTGGGGGGGGGGGGTAGCAAACATTTGAGGCCTATATATTCGTAAATTTTGTAAAAGGAACATAAAATCTCTCACCAATATGTTTAAATATATAAGAATAGGCGGAAATACATTAAAATTTCAGAGGAGGCTAACATTTTTAACATTAATGTGAGCCGTGGAGACTTTGCCCCCACGCCCCCCTTCCACATAGCTAAAAACCACTGTCTACATTTCAAAACCCACATTTTTTTTTACATTTATATATAAAATAAACGTATAATAATTACACGTAGTTATATTTTTAAAGATTAAATCAATATTATAATTAAATTAAATTGCATTAATCTTAATAGGTATATTATTGTTCTATTTTTTCAGCAAATTTATCAATAATTTCTGTGTTGTTTATATTTTTTGATAGTTGTTTTTCAATATTATTATCATGAAGACTAGATATAGATATATATCACACATATAGAGATATCTCTAGTCTTCATGATTATTATACTCATAATCACATCATAATATTATGTTGTCAAATCTGTGGTAATCACGGATTGTGATATTAGGCCATTTTTATTATTTTGGTACGGTTAGTGGTTATATCTATTGTACATTTTTAACGATTTTCTTACATAAAATAAATGATCAAATTTTTTTTAAAAAAATGAGTCCCCAAATATCCGAAATCAAAATCGGAATAAAATATAACATAATTTATGACATAAAATGTTTTAGGAAGCTAATGAAATATTTGGGGAGACTTAGCCCCCCAAGCCCTCTCCCATTTCCACCTATATATATATAAGTAGAATAATTATATAAAATGTCCAAGAAAGTGTGAAACCAGTTAAAATTTAAAAATATAATACTTCAAAGTTTTTTTTTTTATAAGCTCATATAGGACATATATATTTATATTATGTGGGATCTATGTATATCATTTACTTAAAATGTATTTATATATATCTTTATATATAAATATATTTCTTCTGTCCGCGTATAAATATTCAAACTCCTAAACGGCTGGAGCGGTTTTAATAACAATTTTTGTGTGTGTTAGACTTGGTCTTTGGATGGCTTAGGTTCACAATTGGACCCGGTAGGTGGCGCTGTAATCGGGTTCTAGGAAATTTATTTTTTATTTTTTGACGAAATTTTTTTTTTGATAACTGCGTTAATAACTTTTTGTACGTTCGTTCTGATAAATCGCAATATATACTCGTATGATTCTTTTTGGACAAATTGCCGGTTAACTAGATAGGTACACGAATGTTGAAGGTCATCAAAAAGCGAATCACGGGAACAAAGGATTTTAAATCTGGTGTCGTACCCCTGATCCGAATTGCCATAGTAAAAATATTATGCCGTACTAGTATTAATAGCGGCCATGTGCAAGCGGTCCGAATTTCAAATAACATAATGTTGGTATTTAATATGTTGTACTTACTTGGACATAACAATTATTATATTTAAAAAATAAATACTTTCATATAAATTTAGAAAATTAAATTTAAAATATACCTATTCATTAAGATAGCTAAGATTATAACGAATATGCAATGGAAATCAATATAATTAATAAAATTATCTAAATAAATTTATCTAGACAAGTAATATTTTTATCTAAGATAATAATTTAGATAACTTGTCGGCTTTTATCTAGATAAGATAAATGAAAATTTATTTAAAAAACTTATCTAGACAAATGTATCTAAATATGTATCGACACTGCTTATAATACGGGGTAATTTTTTTTATTATGAGCCAGACTATAACTCGCGAAATACAAATATTTTTTGTGAATTTTTTTCAATAATACACTAATGTAAAATATATTTATTGTGTACTTAATTCTATATTTTTTCATAATTTATATTTTTTATCCCCCTTCATTGTTTGTTAAAACCACTACTAATAATACTACTTCAAATCATAAATTCTAAAATGTTCTATAACTAGAAATAAAAGTTTTCTTATTAAATTCCACGAATCAAATTTTATTTATTTTTTTTTGCAACATCGTTGCAGAGCAAAAAATAAATTATTTTTTATTCAAAACCAAGTCATAAGCAAATTATCATAATTAATATTTATGTAGGTATGTAATATTTTTGTTGAAATTTTATGCTATTGACAAACCTTTGTGTCTATATTCGGGAAGTACAAACCATGAATAAACTTCTAAAACTTTGTCTACATTATAGCGTGTATACGGATCACTCCTTTTCTTCAAATACTGTTTAAATTTTTGTATCTCTATCCATTTTTCACCTTCATATACCTGTGATAAAATGATAAAAAAACATTTTTCGTAAAATCATAACGGTATTTTTTCAATACATATTTTATTAAATAATGATTTATTTCTTCACAGTTCAAAATAAAACGAGTAAAACAGTTTATAATAAAAATTGATAAGAAAGTAGAAATAGGTATTTAAAAAAATTATCGTGATATACAATTTTAGATTTACGAATTTTTTTTTTAAATTTATAGATAACTCTTGGTTTTTAATGTCTGAGTTATAGGAATCTATTTCATAATATGTAGGTACAATATAATATAATAAATCACTGTAAAATTGGTTTTATTTTTAAATAAAGACTTTTTTGAAAATTCAGATCGATAGATAATAACTAATATAAGTTACCTAATACAATATTATGTATAGGTACTTAAATTATTTTCATTCCAATACATATTGTTTTAGTAATTACTACTATTATTTATCAATACATTTTCTCTACTGAATTCTCGATCTTTGTTAAGCAATTCGTTAAACCGACATATGATAAATCCGATTATCTTTCCGGTTTCTTGTTCCACCACAACAGTTGAAAGGGTATCCATCATCCAACTCCGAGATAAATATAAATAATGTTCCACAGATACGGAGTCTTTATGCATTTGACTACCAACCATTGATATCTCATCGAAGATATAATAATCCTATGAATTTTTAAATCTGAGTTAATGATAAATACCGGCGATTATTTAACAAGGTGTAGGAAAATGTAATCTTTATTGGCCACGTTATAATAATAAGCTTCCGACATAGTTACCTGAGTATCGAATAATAATAATAATAATGAAAAAAAAAAAAAATTCCTACAACCTAACGTGTATATTATAATTATTCAAATAATGTATTAATTTTAATGTATTAAGCATTTAAATTAATAGCCCGTGGAGCACTTTCGAAATAGTTAATTAGAATTAGTTCTATTATTTTTGTATTAAAAATTTAAGTGTTTTATATTTAAAATTAATATTGCTGTGTAATTAAACAATTCCTTTATCATTTGTACAAATCATATATTTTTCGTATACTTAAAAAATGAGTTAAAAATAAATAAATTATTATCAGACTGTTTTTGATTTTTTTTAAATGAAAGTTTTTACCATATAATAATAATGTGGCGAAAGCATTGAAATACAAAAATGTTAATACAAAATTTAACAAAATAAAAAAAAAGTATACGTATATATATCTTCTTCTACTCCTTCGCCTTCTCTTCCAACTATTTGGGGTCGGCCACCCTGGTCCTACACTTCCACTTAACTCTATCTCCCGCATCTTCTCCATTTACTCCCACCTTCCTCATATCACTCGCCATTACATCCCCCCATCTCTTTTTCGGTCTTCCTCTCCCCCTTTTACCAATAACATGCATTTCCCTTACTAATCTTACTGTCTACTATCGAAGCTACCCCTATACTACCTCTAATATACTCATTCCTTATTTTATTCTCTCTAGTAACTCCACTCATCCACCTTAACATTTTCATCTCAGCTACACTCATTCTCTGTTCTATCTTTCTACCTACTGCCCAACATTCCGTTCCATACATCATTGCAGGTCTCACTACTGCCTTATAAAATTTACCTTTTAACCTAATAGGAATTCTTTTATCACACAGAATACCTGACGCTTCTCTCCACTTTGTCCATCCACACTTAATCCTGTGTTTCATATCTTCTTCGAAACCCCCATCTTTCTGTATAACGGACCCTAAATACTTGAACCTCT
>JAIPRL010011740.1:0-13069 GCA_025469235.1 Pemphigus obesinymphae
CTTTAATTAAAATTCTAATTTGTTTACAAATGTATTAATATGTTATTTTTAAGTATCAAGTATACGCGAAATACTCTTAATATTAGTATGTTTATGATACTGTGGGGGGGGGTTGGGGGTGAAACCCCCCCACCTTTTTTTTTTAAGATTTCCGCATACCCATAAATTATTTTAGGACTACATCACTGGTGGTAGGTATATGGTCAATTACTAAAAAATAACGGCATTTTTTTCCGGAAATTATTGTTCACGTAATGGAGTGCAAAGTTGCATTTTATTATTTAAAAAAAAAAAAAAAAAAATTTTCTATGCGTGTCGATATTGAATATGTCCACATTGACCACACACACACACACATGACACATATATATTCATATTCAAACAAGTGTCACTAAAATAAATATGATTATATATTTATGGTTTTCCCTGTTACCTGTCTGAGTAAACTATTATATATTATTTATACACGAATTATATATACTGTATAGGTGTACACAAAGTACTAAATATAGAAACTGCACGTATAAATAAATCAAACGGAATAATTGAATGTATTCACTCGTAAACACGTCGTTATCATTTATCAATTTACTTACGTACTTATCAAGATTATATTATAAAATACAGTAGGTATAGTGTAGGATTAAGTATATATAGTACCTATACTACAACTACAACGAATATACTTCAGGGTTAAACAAAAATATATTTCGTAAATTTATTTAACATTTCAACTGAATGTCAATGAATATATATATATATATATATATATATAGTACCACACTTATGACATAAATACCGATATAATGTTATCCTAGTGACCGAGTGTGGTATTATTTTAATGAACGTTTTTAACAATATTTACAGAAAAAAACAAAATAAATAGTAAAAATGTCGTTTTATGCGTAGGTATATTATTATTATAATAATGTGTAGATATTAGTCATAAAATATATAATTTAACCATGGCTAAATTTGGATGACTCGACTGGTGTTGACTTGACACTGGCCGACTCATTTAAGTCTGTTACACAATTTATATGTTACAGTATATAATATAATATATATATTACTTAATATGCGTAAAATGTAAATAAAATAATATAGCCTGTATATTGGTCCTTATCATCATAAAGAATATAACATCATGAACTTGAAAAAAAAACTTTACTTTTGTTTTTCAACGTAATATTGTTTTTAATTCGTATGAAATCCATTTTTTGGATGAAGGCGAATGCCTAAATAAATAAAAGAGTCAGTTTTTGACATTGCTTGTCTATGAAAACTGTACAAACGAGGCTATTATTACATTCCTAAAATAACTATTAATTTGACAACGCAACGGGTGGAACAGGATAACATATCGATCATGAAGAATTTTGAATTTCGACAGTGATGATGTCCTTAAATATATAGCGTCCGTACGTCCTGGTAACGATGACGTGAACAATATTCGTTAAGTCAAATGCATTTTTGGCATTTCCTAATGGCTGTTTTAAGTTGTACACCGATTATTTAGTCCGTTATAATTAATCCGAGTGAAATTAATTTAAATCACGTCATAACCGCTACAAGAGTTAAAAATATGATATACCAAAAACCTGAAATTCCTCGTAAAGTCTACAATATTTATTTTATACCGTTTTTCTGTAATTACCTATCTTTGATTATTATTGATAATGGACGACATAGAAATCTCATTATTAGATGAGAATTTGCGTTTTAAAAAAATGCTAAAAAACGTTGCGTATATAGATGTCGATTTTGAGAAACATTATATCTAGATCCCATTAATTTAAAGCCTACGCTTTCTTTTATCGATTATCATATTTGATTATAACATTCGCGGTTTTTAATATACTCGTCTAAAAATCGCTGATTCTATCAAGGCGATTTTAGGTACCTATAGCTACCTACCGAGATACGGACGAATCACGTGACACCGGATTCATACTTATAATATTTTAGTGAAATTTTTATATTGTATGTTATAAAATCTCGAAACGAGTCTGGCAAGTTCGGTGAAAATTATTTTAGGCCTCCATTATATGGTCGTAGATATACCATTGTGAGAATAATGTTATATTATATGACACTCTATAAGCTGCCGACTCGTCGACGAAATTGGTCGAAAATTTTTTAGACAAAAACAACTTTTTGGTTTTCATTATAATGTAATAATCTCCGTCGATACGGATTTTTATAGAATACCTATAATAGGTATATTAATATAATATTGTCCGCACACGCGTTACATAAATACCACGCGGAGGCCACTTTCATTCTCCATAAATTAGAAGCCATCACTAACGTCGATTACATATTATTGTTCCTCGAACGGGAGGCTTATCAATATATGATAATAATTTCTATTTGTTTTGCGCATTTTGTGACAATAATATGTACCTACTACGTATAGTGCTATATATATAGCCGTGTCAATATTTATATACGCGAGAGTGAAATCACTGAAATACAATAGCAATAATAATAATAATAATAATAATAATAATATTAATATATCTATCTATAATATTATGTTCAGCATGGTTGATTGAAATATTCGTTTTTTCTTTCCCCCCCCCTCCCCCTCTTAAAGCATAGAAAGCTATACTGTCGTGACTCGGTTAAATTTTAATATTGGCGTCTTATTATCGAGAAAAAAAAAACCACCTGTCGTAAATCATCAACGAATAATATAATAATACCATTAGTACCTAATACATCGGGCGTACGATATAATGTTCCTGAACCGATTTTGACCGTAACCGGACCGTATTGCCTAATCTCGTACCGTATCTTATTGTTGTATGATAATTATTAGGTATTGATAAAAAATATAAAAAATCGTTCAAAAATCATTCGCAGTTTCGTAGTGTATACACTATAGTCGTGTACACGTACGCATTTTAATCCAAACGATCCGTTTCTCAGAGCTATATACGCACATATATACGCACAATATCGCATATTCCGCAGGACACAGCTCTTCCACTAGGTACTCATATATATTTTATTTTTCCCGTTCGCCTTTCACGCTCGAATCCTTGTCACATTTTACTCCTTTCGTAAATCATGAAAGAGAACGTGTGTATATATATATATATATAGTAGTATATATTTTATATTGTCCGAAACTCTCGAGCTTTTCGTCGTGTCTTTAATTTTATTACATTATACATACACTATATAGTTGGATATGTAGGTGTATTAAAAATAATAATAATCTTGCGTAATTGTTTTGTTTTACAAAAAAAAAAAAAAAAAAAACCGGCGTTGTTACACATCTGTTGTCTTCTTAATTTCATAAATCTGATTTCAAACGAATAAAAACGATCAACGCATATTATACGTATTATGTCTCAACTTGCATCGCACGTTTTAGATTAATGAATTCTCGAGTATATATACCAACTATACCTATACACCGGGACAATTGATGTTTTATCTTGAAATTTTACGACCCTGTATTGAACACGAAGTATTTCGTTATGTCATAAAATGTGTTGCCTATATATTATATATTCTTTAATCTAAAATAGTTCACCTCCAAAATTACACTTTTAGACCATCCCGTATTAAAAATAATTAATTACACATTCGTATTAATTTCTTGTTATTTTTTTACCATCTCTAACTTAATTTCATATAATATACGTCAGCTCATTGTAATTCTCAAATTTGTGTAAACATCTATTAATATTTCAGTACTCGGTTCTTTATATAGTAAAGACTTCTCCCAATGCATTGCATCGCGCGATTGCAAAAGCTTGGAACATACAATATTATGTAGGTTCAAAATTAAAAATCAAAATATTTTAATAATTTATGTTTCAATACCGGTTTTTGGATTCTTACAAGTCTATTATTTGTCATTTTATGAAATTCTTTCTTCATAATCTAATATATAATATGAATAAAAACGAGTAAAAATATATTAGGTTATAGCAATAGCGTCATTGAATAAATTCATTCGTTCATTAAATCAACGCATTTTTGAATGTTAAAAAAACTACCAAAAAATGTAAATATAAAAATTAGAAACTACAATCCCTCCTTTATCTAACCTATGGTATTATTTTTTTAGGGTTTCATATATAGATTCTATAAAACTAATATGTGGGTATTATATTACATAAATATGTAAAATTCTATATATACGAGTATGTTTTAAATGAGAAAAATGTTTTCAAGCTTTTTTAGTTGATCTGTGATTGTATGCTAAGTTTTAGAATGATAAAGTATTTTATTAAATTATATATTAAATATAATTTATTGAAGAACTTTTTTTTTTCATAGTAGGCATAAAAAAGTGCTCTAAATCACAATATCAATAATAATCATTATTGGCTAATGGGTATAGATGTTAATGTGTTATAAGAATATTTATATAAAAGGTTTATGACCATAGAATATTCTTTTACAATTGTTTACAAATAAATAACATATTTGAAATTTTTTGATATTCCGAGTTTTTTGTAATAATAATTTTCAAGCTATGCAAAACGTGGCGTCAGAAACATCTGATGTAAAACATATATTATTGAAAATACATAATACAATAAATAAAATATAATAATATAATAGAATTTTAGTATTCACGTGCGCCCCCCTAACGTTTAAAATTTGGAGACCCATCAAACATTGGAAATTTTCTTTTACACATTTTATATTATATACATTTTTTATTGGATACTGGATAGTTAAAGTTAACCATCAGACTGAAATTGTCGTCTTCTACTATGAGAAATACATTTATATAAATATATTTTTTTGGAATTACATTTTTGTATTTATGATATTTTCTAGGATCTATCGATCAATGAACGCACAAAATTTGAATTAATATTTTCCTTGAATTTTTTTCTGAATGTTTTAATAAGTGAAAAAAGTTAGTTTATGGTTCACGATGAAGATGATAACATAGTGGTTGAAATACGTTACGCAGTTAAAAGTGTATCATTTTTACGATTTGAGACTTGGGTTTATATTAATTTATGAATAAAGAAAGTTCCGTATGTTCTGTGGTATAATTTATTTTATGATGACTCTGTCGTTATATTCCTGATGGAAATATGTATGGGGTTGTATAATATAAGGTATATATTATTATACCTAATTTGTGTCTTCCACGTTTCATGACTCAACGTTCCCTCCCAAGCATGTATTTGAGCTTTCTAACAAATTATTATTCTTTTTGATAAATAGCTGTTCCGAACCAAATATTTCAAGGATTTGATTTTTTAAAATGTATTTATATTTAATTCACTATTGTAGTAATTGTCCCAAATATCAACTGCCTAAATGCCCAATGAATGGTAGTTCTGCATTTGTATAATACCCGTGGATTACTAGTCCTTAAATATAAATTTTTTCATAAAAAAATGCCTATTTATTGTTTCTGTTCTGTTTAACAAAATTGGGTATAATAATATTATTATAACAAAAAAAAAAAAAGGCTATCATGATAACTCTATTTTGTTATTTCCTCTACATTTATAAAATATTTCCGATATAAAAGGTAGTTTTAAAATCAAATCAAACGGAGAATCCGAATTGCATGCCAAAAATATAAAACGTCCGAATTGCATGACGTGTTTAAAATGGATTTGTCCGAATTGCATGTGGTGTTTAAAATAAGTTTGTCCGAATTGCATGCAACGTTTAAAATGGATTTAATTAAATAGTACCTATAGTACCTAGCATGTTTCAGTGCCTAAAATTTGTATACGTATTTTGCTACTATACACACACTTTTAACGTTGTTTAAAAATGACACAAACACACGTGTTGGATATAACGTGGGTAATAATTTTTAAATTATTATGGTTATAATAACTATGTATTTATTAGTTGTCTTATTTGAAAAAATTAATTATTTATATAATGATTGATAGACCGGCCCAGTCGTTATCAAATGTATTTAAATTGATATATATATATATGAAAATGTGAATTTTGATAAAAAAATAAAAATAAAAATCATAACTATATAATTATAAATACTTTTATTTTAAAAATAATGAATTATAATTTCAAATTTACAAATTAAATAATAGGTACAATTTTATAATAAATTTTATAAATTTCTATGCGTATTGTAACCTCTAATAATATGCAAAAACTATAATTCAAAAATAATAATTATACGTTGAGATAATTTAAAAGATTTTATAATAACTAAGCGTAGCTTTAATTGAAATATTAAAATATTCCAATTTCTAAATTTTAAAATCACGTCACATTACATCAAGAATAATTATATTTACAATTTGTACTTTTACTTCGTAAAGTACACTTGTTCTTTACTTTTTAAGTTTAAGATCAAACACTGCATGCGATTCGGATGGACCCAATTTAAACGTTGCGTGCAATTCGGACAGACTAATTTTAAACGCCGTATGCTATTCGGTCGCTACCCGTTTATATGTATATTTTTCTGCCGCATGTATTTCGGATGCAGCCAAATCAAAAAAGCAACTAACCAACTACGACTAATTTCCTAAAAAAAAATATCTACATTTATGTAAATTTATAAGTACTGTAGGCATAACAAATAATATAAAATAAACATATCATCTTAAAACCAATACGACAATGCCTTCCTCGATTGGCTCAGAATCTAAGAATTATCGTAATGATTGTTCTGGATTTGTGTAAGATCCGTTCTTACACTTAACTGTATAATAATGTATATACCTACCATCATACGTATTATGGATTATGATTTACAGATTTATGATTTTTCCATTGCCCTCTCAAAATTCAACATGCATTTCGAAGTATTCGGTGGCAATCAGACGCGCACAATTTTTTCCAGCTTCATTCGAATATTTAAAGATCTGCACGGGCCGTTTTCGTCCTAACCCGGCCAATATCGTTTTACCTGCAGTGATGGTACGACGCCGTTCAAAAATCCTTTGTTCTCGACGATGGTCGGGAACCTCGAACAGCCGACCATCCAATTGGTTCCCAAAACCGTAAAACAATATTATTTAACAAGGGGTTCTTAAAGTACTCTTGTAGGCTCTCTTGTAGGTATTCGTCGAATATTCACCATTTTTTATACTCCAACGAATATTTGTCGAATAGCCAAACATACCGTTCCAGTGACATTGTATATTTGTGGAACATTTTCCAATAAGACTTTTTTTTAATTTTCTTATATTTATACGACGCCCGCCGGCCACATTGCATATCAGATATTTATTTTGCTCGGTATATATATATATATATATATATATATATATAACTCGGATCAATTGTAAATATAATAGTCCTGTATCTATATCAGCTCTGTAAAAAATATATGATACCATCAACCACGTGTTAAAATTAAGAATTATATACTAAACTTATTCGGTTATTCTGAGTGTTTTTTTATTTTTAAATTGTATAATAATATAAATAATATATTTTAATTAATTTACCATTTAAAATTATTTTTACAAATGTGGATGAAGTTTTTTGGTAATCAAAATTCGATTAATTATATTATTATTACTATAGGCGGTGGTTCTTAGATACATTTATCATTTATTACAAAGCTAAGGAATAATCAAGTAAATGATCAATTATAACAAATTAATGTTTTAATATTATATTTTACAACTCTTATAACTTATCCGGTAGTCTGTTTTTATGTAGTATTTCTGTCAAAGACTGTTAATCTTTTCGTCAGGTATGCCTAATGCCTAAATATTAAACAAAGATATTCTTAGTTTTTAAATAAATATTTTAAAATAATCTAAAATTAAAAACAACTACCTATTTACTGTACAGTTTTTTTTTTATATTACTGTTAAAAAATTGGAAAAATTTTATGAATACAATAATATGCAATGTTAAAAATGTTATTTGGTCACTCGTTTTTATTTATAGCTGATCACATTTTTTCAATGTAATGTAAAGTATTTTACATAGGTAAATATTCTAAAAATATCAAAATTAAGTGTATTTAATGCTGAAAATTTTGAAAACTTCAAAATTTAAAATAAGTAGGTATTTTGAATAAGTATTATTTACAATAATAGTGCAGGACCACGCGAACCCCCCCCCCCATTTACCAACAGTCTAACAATTACAGTCCTTCGTTTGTGAAATAAGATATTCTGTGCTTAAAAATAGTAAAATAAATAATGGTCATATGAATTATTTGTTTAAAATTTTTTTTGGACTGCCACAAAAAAAAAAAAAAATTGAGAATACGCTAATGATTATATTATAGGTATTATCATTGATTATATATAATATATAATCAATGGTATTATGTAAATATCGGCAGTCGGTACCTAATCTAATATTATGGTAGTTCAGTTGTCGTCCTAAAAAGACGCTACATCCGCATATTTTGTTTCCTCTATCTAACTAACTGATAATATGGGAAATATAACTATTTTAAAATCATTTATATATTTATATACATAAATGATTTAAATAGATATAGGTATTTCTCTTTAAAATTAAAATTTCAGAAGAAATACGACGCTATGGCATAAACAATGATCCCATTTATGAATTTGGTAATCGGTAAATTTAATATTATATACATAGGTACCTATTAGAAATGACGAAGTTGTGATAAGAATTATTCTGAACGTAAATTTCCTATATTTTCGGTTGATTTCGGAGGCGGAGACAGCAAATGCGGATATGAGGTGAATTGGTAATAAGTTTAGAAGTTGAAAAACTCGCAAAAATCTATACTTTATACCTATACAATTGCCATTTTAATTATTTTATAGATGCAATAATTGAAGTAAACGTGTAAAAATCGAAGGAATAAAAATAAATGTAGAGTATAGGTAATAGGTAACATCGGATGTAGGTAGATTCTATTAATGTAAGTATCACCTACATGTTTATTATTTTCGTTTTTTCCAATTTATATTATAAATATAAAACGAATAAAAAATAATACTTTCTACTATACGAAATTGATGATTAAAGAATGGAGAGGGACATAATATTTATTTACATAATTGGTATTGAAGAGGTGTTCATAATTTTGAATGTAGATATTTTTAAGTTAACTAAATATAATATATTACAGTTTCACTGTTGTTATTAGAATAAAAACCTTCCAGAGATCACCACCGGCGCCGTGGCTTAGTTGGTTAAAGCGCCTGTCTAGTAAACAGGAGATCGGGAGTTCGAATCTCCCCGGAGCCTTTTTGTGATTTTCAAATTTTTTGCATAAAAAAGTCAATTTTTTTTACTCTTTGTAATTATTATAAAAACATGATATATTACAATAATATATTTTTTCATTATATTCATTTTTATGCGACATTAAATTATAAAAAATACTAGGTATTTTTTTTTATTAAAAAAATGTTTTACAATATTGATCAAATATGATTGTTCGAAAATTTTTTTGATACATATATATATTTAAAAACAATAAATCCTTTTTTTTTTTAATAAAATAAATACATTTTTTTTTGTAATAAAATTAAAATTTACTGATAAATAATAATATTGATAATATGCTTGATCGGCGGTGTGATTGCTATCAGTCGTATACATGGTTATCAACAATATTTATATATGTAAATATTTATATTAATATTGCATATTTATTATTATATATTTACATATTCATTTTTTTAGCACCCGCCTATTTATTTATTATTTCAAAATATGTATTAATTAAAAATAATAATATTCCTGATTTCTTGAAATATAGGTACTTATTTCTGTATAGGTTATATACCTACTAATGTCTAATTATAAGCACCTACCTTATTTTTGCTTTAATTAAAAAGAAAAATCAATATTTCGATTTTTATTCACGCGAAGATTAATAAAATTTTATTTAATAGACATTTTTTAATTTCTTAAACTTTTTCGACCATCTTCATCTGGTTTTATAAATAATAACAAGTAGTGATTGGCAACGAAATAATTGTATTCACTGATGTCGTATTATGCTATCGTAAATTAGGTACATGATATGCCATATTAAATGTACCTATATCGAAAAATATCGTACTTAAAATTCTTCTAGATATAAATTCTAGCCCCGGGTGGAGGGATTAGATGTAGTGTAGTTATAAGTAAACGATCGTTAGTGTGTACGTATAATACGGGTTACGACTTACCACTTACCAGTTACCACTGTGTTTCTCGCATATTTCCGCAAATTTAAATATGATCCTATCGTTTTCCAATTTTCATTATTTATACCTGAAGACTTAAAACGGTTTTTTTTGGGGCCCCTGCGATGAGGTTACAAAAATTACGAATTCCTTACAGAAAAAAAAAAAAAAAATGGGCTTATATCAGTTTAAAATTTTTTTGGTACTTGTGCCAGTGCGTTCTAATGTTATATTCTACGGAGAATGTTGGGAATAATGTTTTTTTATATTGCGTTTTATATCACTAAGGTTTGGAAACTATATTTTATAATTTTCAAAAATATAAAAACTCTGTTTTCAACATTCTCTGTAGTAGAGAACCTATATATAGAATCTTAATATATTTTCAGATTTAAAATCGGGAAATTTTATTGGTAGTTTTAATTTTGTCAAGACTTGGGGTTTATATAAATCAACGAAATAGATAGGTAATATTCATATTCATATGGTCATTATGGACCATTTAATATATTATGTTTTATATATTATATATTATGTTTAATCATTAATATATTATTAATGATAATATTATCATTATATGCTTAAGAGGATGCTATACCTGCATTTTCTGTCTCCGTCCATCTAATTGGCAATATAACAAAATTATACAACGCAAAATTGAAATTATGGCATTTTGGTTAGATTTAGAGCTTAAACACCTATTATCAAGTTTAACGAGAAGAATAATTTCGAGTGAACCTCATGGGCTTTTTGTAAAATATTGTCAGAATAAAAAGTTACGGCATTTTTAGTTTTTGATATTTTTAAATAGGTAGCTTTAACTTTTTCGTCAGACGATATTTTACGAAATGCCCATGAGGTTCACTCGCAAATATTCCTCGCTTTAAATTTTGTAATAGGTGTTTATACTCTAAATTTAACCTAAGCGCCAAAATTTTAATTCTGCGTAGTGTGATTTTGCTATATTATCTGTTAGATAGACAGAGACAACAAATGCGGGTGTAACATCCTCTTAATATAAGCAATATTCATTTGCACTTTCGACCGCCTTATAATATATATGGAGTAATGGAAACATAATATAATAATGACTAATGCCGACTTGTATTTCAAAAACTATATCTACTATTTATGGTGGACGGTATGGTACTTACGTATATATTTATTAAAGGGGTGTTATATATATAGTACACATACCTATAGATAACATTGTTTTATACCGCGGTATAGGAGCTAATACATACATTATAATAATATAGAGGACTCGATAAAAAATTTAGTGGATAATATGTAAAACCAAAATTGTTTAGGTACTACCTATATGTCGGGCGAATGCGTGTTTGCCAAATAGAAATGAAGAAAAGAACACGATTTCCCCGGGGACTCGTATAATACTATACATAATATACCAGCTATATTATAAGTTCGTACGATTGATCCGACGACGGTTCTCATCCGCGCGCGACTCGGTTTGCACGCATATTTGATATTATTACCTCCTATAATATAGGCTTCGTCATAAATTTACTTCCTGCCGCGGTTTATATCACTTCCGGCAGTGCATTTTTTAATGAATTTTCACTGGGCGACAATGAAAAATTCATCAGAATATACGAGTACCTATATATATATATATATATACTAGGTAGTATACTTTTTCGTACCGTTTTTGACGATATAGAAGTTTTTCCGTCACATGCCAATAACTTCATCGCACTAAACTTCACTACCTAGTATAGGCGCACATAGGGGGGTGTTAAGGGGTGCTTAGCACCCCCAGGGTTCAAATTAGCACTCCCAGTTTCCCTGAGTAATTTATTTCAGTATTTCACCAATCACTTGTAAATTATTGGAGTTTACTGGTTCGGATAAAATGTTTTTTTTTTTCCATTACGATAAAAACAGTTTTGTGTAAGTACACGTTTCAGTTTTCGTAATTCGTATAATAAACATTAAACAGCTGAATTATCACACTGAAAATCATATTATCTTACATATGATCTTATATATATCTTATCTTAAACTGTTGGCTACGAAATTACGTTCAATTTATAACTGATATTTTTACTTATAAAATTTCATTGAAGCTAAATAATATTTTTGACTTTATACTAGATATTAATTTTTTTGATATAGGTAAGTATAATTAATTAAATAAGTTTTAATTTATTATATTTGTATAAAAAATTAAAATTATTGTAATGTGGTTTATTATGTAGTACCGTAGGGGGGTGTGTGGGCAAGGGCCCACATGGACCATAAATTATTCTAGCACCCCCTAAATTCACACCCAATTTGTGCCTATATGCTACCAGCTAGTATCTATATAGGTACCTATATTTTAATTTCAGAAAATACTTTCTATACCGTCATTCATCCTCTTATACAGACATAATTGTGTCCTTAGAATTGTGCACCTATACATTTAATTATACAATATTGTAAATCGAAGTAGGTATATATTTGTATTAATTATTTTGTATTAATTTGTATTAATATTTGATTAACGATCAACGAATCCGTCAATAAAAATGCATTTGCGCGTCTATTCAGTTGCATATATATATTCATCCATAATCATTCATTGCCCAATTATTTCGCGTTAGCGTATTTTATAATATTAAAAAATGTACGTCGTATAATAATGAAATCTACTAGGCGACAAAATATTTTCACTGGGCGACATTTATGTGGCCTACATAGTTTAATAGCTCAAAAAATGCACTGACTTCCGGTGTGTACGATCGACGGACACCGCGCGGTATAATATACGTATTATAATTACGTTTTAGATTCTGAGCGTAGCGAGGGAGCTAGTGGTTTTACAATGATGTTTATTTTTTTTATTTTTTTTTTTCTCTGTTAACAAATTTACTACCAGAAGGAGTGCTCCGATCTTTACACTCATACCCTGTTTCCGGTAGCAAATTGCATCTAGTTGGTACTTTTGAGAGGTCATTTTTCGATTT
>JAIPRL010011741.1:0-13065 GCA_025469235.1 Pemphigus obesinymphae
ATACAATATAATATTTTATTATAACAGATAATACATATGACGCTTTCTGTTGATAATAAACATTACTAATATAATAGTTTCCATTTACCATATAGCTATGGACTATCTATGTATATTTAATCAATGATTATATACAATGATAAGTTTTCCCTCCAATTTAACGTTTGTCTGCACTTCGCAAAGAATCCACGTCTTTATCACGCATGCGCGCAGAATATAGATAATAAATTAATCTATATTATTCACAAACTAAGATTTTATTATATTATATGTCTTAGTTCGTGATCATATTAATATAAATTTTGGATGTAAAACATTGATAATAAAAATTATTGTTATTAATGAATTTAATTAATTCTTTATTATTTATTATGTAAAATTATATTCAATTTAACAATGACGAAATAGATTAAGATTTCAATTTCTATACAAGTTCTTTTTTTCGTCAGAATGTAATTTACCCAAATTTTTCAATAAATTTCTTAAAACATGCCATTGTGGATATAGTAAAGAGCCCATATTTCCCAGACAGTAGTGTCAGATACACGGGGTATGTGAATGGTTGCTGCAACATTCTTTGAATATATTTCCAATGTTTTGTATCCTTGGTTAATCGACCAGAAAATTAACTTTCCAGTTATTGAATATTTAGATGGTCATAAAAGCCATTTGAGCTTAGAATTGGCTGAATTTTGTTCAGAGAAAAACATACATTTATATTGTCTCCCGCCAAATGCTACATATATTCTCCAACCCTGTGATGTGTCAATATTTAAACCTTTGAAGTCATATTGGAATGATGTTACCAAAGAACATAATTTAAACTCTAATAGTCCAATAACTAAAAACAATTTTGGATTTTTATTTAAAAAAGCGTTTGACAGAGTTAATCCTGAATCAATAATTAATATGGGCGCTTCCCACTAAATCCAGATGCAGTTGATTATCAAAAATATATTCAAACTAGACTAGCCGATATAAGAAGAGAAGAATTACAGGAAACATCATCAAGTCCAAGTAATCATGATTTCCTAGTATCTCAAAAAGTTATTAAGCATGTAATAAAAAATTATAATCTGAAAGATATTATTAGCAAAGAAATATGTATTGAAAAAGTTTGGAATGCATGTGAATCTAAATCCCATGCAAGGGAATTAGTTGGTGAAAATACAAATATTTCAACAACATCCAACTCCATTAATATGTTAGACTTACCGGTAGAAATAGATAATATAAATTTTACTTTCAATGAAGATGTTTTAGAATCTTTGGGTGTTGGATTTTTAAATACTAACCCGGTAAATAATTTATTATTCAATGAATCAGACACTGACTTTAAAAAAATACCTATATACCTATTATTATTGTTATTGTTATAACAACCATGGCGATTATCGCCACCGCCACCGCGGCAGTGTGCCCGTACCTTTAGTCTATAAATAAATTTCCGTATCGGAAGCTCCATAGATAATAAATCCAGGGAGTAAAAACCGGTTCATTTTTTTTCGGGTTTCGGGTAACGGGTTGTAACCCGTTTTCCAAATTTATCGGGTCAAAACCGGTTTACAACCCGTTTTGACACCCTGAATAAATCACGTTAGATAGATATATGGTACAAATGCATGCGTTACTACGTCGTATATATTACATTATTACACAGATATAATATATTTTATGCGGCCATGATTGTTTGAAATATAAAATAATAAATTGTATAATAAAAATACTAAAATTTAAAAAGGTATTATGCAAAATATGCGATATGTAAAAATATTAGTATTGTACAGGTATTATTTAAAAACGTATATGCGACGCCGAAAGGGCCACGGTGAGTTGTCGGTATTCGCTATACTGACACTAAACGAACTCTATCATAAAATTGGATCTTTCATTATAATATTATGTTGGGATACTGTTTAGTAGGTATGTAAGAACGAATTTTAAGTCAAATACCTATAGTATTTTTAAATTTAAATAGGTTATACGTTGTGATGTTTATTTATAATAATATTATAAAAAATTATAATTCTTCTTGAATCAATTTGGTACTTATACGATAAATAGTAAATGTACGCAAAAATATGGTATAGCATACTGTGCCAAAAGAGAGCGCTGGGGGTATGTACGCGATCTGAAACATCTAAAATATCATGCAATTAAAATTGTTTTTCAAGATCATTATATTCTACAAAAAAAAAAAAAAAAACACGAGGGATTAAAAAATGAATAAAAAAAAATCGAAAATATATTTAAGGCAACAAGGAGGTTTGAGAATAATAAATACATAAAATATCAACATCGGAATCATTCTGATAAATTGTAGAAGGGCGCTTTGTCCGAAATAACACAATAAATATAGAGCTAAAAGAGTTCTAAACTTTACCATATTACTATTTTTCCAGAAACGATTAATCATACAAATAAAGTATAATACGACATATCATATGAGTTTTAAAATCAGAAAATTTAATATGAGATATGTTCAAATTTTTGGTTATAAAAACCAAGAAACATACCAATAAATTTGATAAGCAGAAAATGTCTTTAATAATAGGTATACTTAAGATAAATATAAACAAAGATGTTCAGTTAATAGTTTAAAGTAGGATAATCCCATTTAGTTAAAAATAAAATATATGTAGTTAAAATAAAACGCAATAATTCCACTGTCAAGACTGACAGAGGGATTAACCCATTACCCCTTGCGCTTTAAACAATTTACTAACCATTAGACTTCATAGTATCTGCATGTATGAAACGTAGAAATATTCATTAGGTATACAAGATAATTCTATATAATTTACAAATTTAAAATTGTTATAACTTCAAAACGAAATCACCAACTTCTAATATTGCATCACCGATTAAACACAACAAAAGTATACATGGAAAATTATATGAAAGTATTGTTAGTATTATAAGTATTATAAGTATTGTATACTTATAAGTATTATAAGTATGAAAGTAATTAGAGATACCTATTATAAATGGTAAGTTTCAGCAAGGATGGGAATCAACTAGTTAATAAGTTAAACAAAAGTTAAAAAGTTAAGTGAATGTTAACTCATTAACTTAAACTAGTTAATTTTGTAAACGTTTAACTTATCAGACTTTGTAGCTAAGATATCTGTGAATTAGTTATTATCTCGTTAATATTTTTTTATACAAAGTTAAGTTAGGTAATTACCCACATTTTTAAATATTTATAATAATTTGTTCTCTTATATATTATAATATGGGCATTTTGATTTAAATATTTAAAATATTACATTATTATAGCGTAACATATTATGGTGTATATTAGGTACTAATCTTATTATTAATAAGTAAAAATATACTAAAAAAAATGTTATCATTTAACTTTAAAATAATTTGATGAACTTTGAATATTCATAATAAATAATAGTAATATAGTAAATTGTGATAAATAGAAAATTGAAATATCATTCACCATCATTCATAAATATTAATTTACCATGACTTCTACCAAAATTTGTAGTTTTTCTGTTTCTATGTTTCATACATTTGAATTTTGTTAAATAAAATAGTACAAAAAATAATTATTATTTGAATACTATATTTAATAATGTATTGTTCATAAATCATATAATTTATCTATTTACCTATCTATTTTTGTCTAAGTTAACTATTATATTTTTTAATCATAAATAAAAAGGTAATTTGTATGTACCTATAGAATTGAAAATTTACCAATAAAAGATAAAAAAAATGCAAGTTATTAACTTTTTTTATTAACTAAGTTAATTTAAGTAAAATCTGGTTTTAATTTTTAACTTTAACTAGTTAAGTCATTGGTTCGTTAACTATTAACTTGTAATTATTTAGTACATTTACTTGATTTTATGTGTAAAGCAAAATCGCCGAAATGACTAAAAATTGTTATAATATTCTGAAAATAATAATTATTATTATTATAGCCAGATACTAATACCCAATATTAATTATAGTATCTATAATATTAATGTGATGAAAGTTTCAAATATTTTATATCACATTCCAAAAATGTATATAAAAAATGTATGCTTTAATATTTTATGTATATATACACTTTTTCTGGTAGAAAGATTCGAGTAGGAATTTTTAGGTACAGATTTTTCTAGTTAATAAGTAATTTATAGAGGTCCTTTTTCGGTTAGTAGTTTTCTTAAGCCAAGACTTCATTTTTCATAACTAAAGTACTGTTACGGCGTAAAGGAAAACCGCTAAAAATAATGCAAAATGTTTATAAATTGGAAAATAATATTATTTCGAACTAACCTAGGTTAGGTAAATAGGTTAGCTAATCTAATCTAAGATCGATGGGATGATAGACCAACATTGTTTTTATTATTGCTCGATTAATATTATAATTAAATAAGTATAGTAAATAAAAGTATAAAATTTGTTATTTAATATTTTTTTCTCTTAAAAAGGGTTCCCTAATAGTAACTGGCATCTCCCTTAACCCTTTTACAAATCTTTTCTATGTCGTTGGGCAATACATTTTTGTTTAGTAGGTAGTTAATTTGATAATGTCGATACGATATCGATACCATGGAAATTACGATATCGCCAAAATTTGAACGATATCGATATCTAAAATTATATATTTTCTCATCACTATAATATCTATTATAATTTATTAATGATTTATAAATTTATACTATTACTCTATAACTATTGGTTAAAGAACATTAAATTTATATGTGTTTTATGGGTAAGGTTACAATTTTTCGAATCTTTATTGATTAAAACTGGCTGTAATGGTAAATGGGATACGGATGAATGGAAAGTCCTAGGGAATCTTTTTTATTGTGAAGGTGTATTAATTGACGAGAATAATGCTGTTTTTATTAGTTCTAAAAATAACCTAATACAGATTAATAAGCGAAATAATATAACCTGTAAAGATTCTGTGGCTCTTTTTAATTACACAAAATAAACGACTGTTGGATTTTTTACGTTTAAATAGAAAATTAAGTACCTATTTATCTGTCTCGTATTTATATTTTGTAGAACGATACTTTTAATTTCTCAAAAACTATTAAACCTATTTGTGTACATTTTTTTCAATGTCACTTTGACTTTTATGAAGTTTATTGCTACTTTAATATTTCTTATTGTATATCTACTTATCGGGGAAACGACTACAAACACATATTCTGCATGTAGTAAAAAAAAAAAAAAAATGTAGAAATTAAACTATTGAAAAAAAGGATCCCCTCTTACAGTCTTCTCCCCTCCAGGATAAATTCTTCTTAAAGATGTGCCTCTACATTTGACCCAGCAATAGTGACATAAAATCCTATCTTGGCATAAAACTGTGTGTTAAAGCCATACAATTATATTGTAATATACTTTTGAATATTGTTTTCAGTCGATCGATGGTCATATTATCTGACAGTAGTGTACGGAATTTATAATGTCACCCGCAACTTTTCTATTCCTATACATTTTATTTAACCGTAAGTACCTACTAACTAAATACGACCATTTTTATAAAATTATTTCGATTGTACTTGATTGTAAGTATAATATGACATATTACGTCAAATTCCAATGTGTAACGAGTTCAATGGTAATATTCGATAATAATATATGTATATATGATAAGATTTATGGATCAATGCAGGGTAACGGTGCTGACGAAAATCAGGGGTGGGGGCTTGAGGAGGCTGAGCCCCCCTAAAAGTTTGACAAGCCCTCTCAAAAATGGTTTGAAAAATTAAAATATTAATTATATTTTAATGTATTTATATGGATACTTTTACTCAGAGACGTAAGAACATTTCGTTTAGTAAAAAAAAATCTGGTTGTCACAAATCCATATCTATTTTTGTTTTGATTTATCGATTAAACATGAACATGTTTATGAATCTATTTGTGTGGAAGAACACTCAGGCTCCGAATCTGAAAATAACTCTGTATCCATTATGGATGTGATAAACATAATCTATATTTTGTTTATTTTTATTATTTTTTGATTTGATTTATGAGTTATTTTCATTACAAGTCTGTCGTGAGCGGTTATGTATGATACGTAATGTTTATTTATATATCTTATACATCAATATTGATATTGAGAAATGTTAATATCGAGCGAAGCGAGAAAATATTTTTTAGTTGGTAAGTATGTATATAGCCATCGCCCCCCCCCAAATAATTCAACCTGTTTTCCACCAATTGGCGAGGCACCCAGACGAGTATAATATCGTTATAAATTTAAACGATAAATCGTTAGATTTGAAAAGAAAACATTCAAATTTGGATTTAATATTTATCATAACAATATATATGTACATAATATATAAACATATTAATAATATAATATACAAATTATTAATATATTTTACATAATGCAAGTTAAATACAAGAAAGTTGTGGTTATTGTCGCGGGTAAAGGTAAATTAATAATAATTATTATTTATAGGAACAACCAAGTGTTGAATATTCATCAGTCCCCGAATGAGACCGTTTACCCTAAATTCAAAATATGGGTATCTATGGAAACATACTACAGCACCCATATTTAAAATATTAAAAAAAAAAAATGTTAAATGTTCTAACCATTATGAATCATATCATGTTACATTAAATAACAAAATAAACAATGTCTACAATATTTTGTAATTTTATAATCATGACTACCTATAATTTTATTCCTCCATAAAGTTCATAAATTATTTATCATAACAGTACGATTGTTTTGTCATAAACTGATTTCGAGTTTTGATTATATTAATTATCAATCAAAAATTTCAATTTATTCAATCGGTTTTTAATAACATGTAGAAAATTCCGACGGTTTGTAAATATTTATTTTTTAAATAATAATATTGTTTTTATAACTTCAAAAATTACACATTTTATATTTTAAAATTGAAATGTGATTTGAATCGTAGTGAAACGTTTTATGTGCAACTTACCTATTATGATATAAATATCATAAATACCGGAATAAAATATATGCAAATGCATTTACATATCCGGGCTCCAGCATTTATATTTAATTTCTATATCTATTGAACAAATTAAAGTCAAATTTTTATTACGGGAACACATAAAGTACTATTAAAATATATTTATATCGAAATATTTAAAAATTAAAATTTTTATCTTTTAAAGTTTATGCTAATTTCCTTATTTTCGATAACGGATTTTCGAATGGTTATCTATTCGAAATTAAAGTTTCAATTTTCCAAACCACTCTTATAAACTTATTTTTATTGTAGGTAGGTATCTATTAGAAAGTAGAATATACTTCAAAAGCCTGTTCCGAGAGCCCCTAATTATTAATTACTAGATAAATATTTAACCATATATTATAGGGCGGTTCATTAATATAAAACGCTCATTTATATTTATATTATTTTATATTAATTTGTATTTATATTTTGGAAAATTTTTTTTTATGTATAACTATATATAAATATATATATGTATATATATATATATAGCCTAATTAAATGTTGACCTAAAATTTTTAAATGGCAATCCCTATTTTTAATTTCAGAAATGTATTTATATGTTTTTTGAATTAGTTTTAAGGCTTACAATTTTTGTTTAGTGTATGCCGTTTTAGCTATATAAGCACTTAAAATTCTGAGAGAATAAGTAATTTTGACGGGCAGTTGTTATCAGTAGTTACTTCATTAAATAATAATGAAAAATACAATAACATTTAATTCTGTGTGATAAATATAATGATAAAAAAAACATTTTGTGTGCTATGTGGAAATTGATATATGTATATAGATTTATGGACAAATTATTCAGTTATCTACCATTGTAGTTCTCAATAATATTAGATTTAGTAGCTACAAATAGCTACTGGTTTTTAAAAAAATTACCGAATCTCTAATTTATACATTTAAACGCTAAAATGAATTTTAAAAATATCTGAATAAGTTACGGAAATTAAAAATAATTTTGCCATTTAAATATCAGAAGTTGATAGTTAATTAAGACACAACGAAAGGGATGAAAATTATAAAACTATTAAAATATTTATAAATATTGTAATATTTAAAGTTTCTCAAAATGTAAATACTTTTCCAAATATTGAGCATTTTATGTTAAAAGTATTACCTACTCTAGCTGTATGTAACACAAAAGGATGGAATAAGTTAACAATATAATTAACTACTCATCTGAAGTTAAGTTAATTAGAAAAAAATCTGATATAGGTTAGTTTTTAAAAAGTTAATCATTTTTAATTATGCTACGAGTTTATCAAACAATATATTTTTTATTCATAATAACGCATTAAGAGAGTGGAATAATATAAGAAAAAATATTCTATTTACTGAAATTTTTTTATTAACATGAACAAAAGTTAACTAGTTGAGTTATAAAGTTAATAATATTTTAACTTTAGTTTTTAACGTATTAACTTACTATTGATTGATAATTTGATTATCAAAGTTTGATATTATAATATAACTATTTACCACTATTCTTAAATTTGTAATTTGTATCTATATTTTATTATAAATATTAGTACCTACTTATTAGGTACTAATTATTAATTAATAAGAAAATAAATGTATAATATATTATAATACTACATTTTTTTAATTTTACATATTTTTGTACAAATACCTTCTTAACTACAAGTTTTGCACATTTATAGATATAAAAATATTTTTTTTATATGCATTAAGTTAAATATGTGCCAGTTAATTTCTTATCAAAAAAATTTATTTTATTTTGAGTAGGTGATACGTTATTTTCCTATTCAATAATGTATACAGTTGTGTTATCGTTATTAATTTGTGTTAACGTTATTAAATATATAATGAAATTGATCTTATTAGAAAGAAAAAATAATAATCACATTCAAGAAGGTCGTTTCAAAATTAAAATGACCGATAGTTACATTAGGTATATTTTACAAGAGAGCCTGTTTTGAAAATTCTTTACAATTGATGACTGAATTTCATATTGTGGTTTTTAATCAATTTTGATAAAACTCTAATCCATTTGATTCCAGCTACAATGCAGTAAGTGCAACGTTTAGTAAATTTTACTCAGTTTACCTAAAGATAGCATTATGACAATATATATTATAATTTCAATTAAAGTATAGATATCAATTTATCCAAAATGTTTACTCATTTATTTGAATAATATTATGTCTCAACTAATAACAATGGTTTAGGAATACCTATTATTATGTCAATAATATCGTATCGTTTTAGAATATTCAACTGTCTGCTACAAGTAACTCTTTAGAAATTTCAGAGACCATTGATATTTAATTTTCAATGGTCATAGAAGGAAGGAAATTGAGAAATCCTAAATATTATACATTTAGCTAATAGAAAAAAATTAATAGAAAGCTTTAAAAAAAAGTCTATCCAAGTACTTTAAATTGCAATTATTAAACATTACCCTGGTCAAGGAATGGTGTTTTCAATGTTATGTATAAATATTACGTTTAAAATTAAAAATTAATCTCAAAAGTTGATATTTAATTATTAATTATCTTAAATTTTCGGTCAAATTCAGAGAATTGTGAAAGGGATGGAAATTTAGAAATTTCAGAAATTGTGAATACGTTTTGAAAAATGAATTATATGTAAAATAAACGTTAAAAAATTATTTTCCCTGCCTATAATATTTAAAAAACTATAACTTTCCGAGGAACAAAAATTATCAAGATATAATTTGAATTTTGGCAAATGTTTAAAGTACATTTAATATTTTTTTTTCACATAATAACAAGGAATAAGCTATATTATAATATTGTTTCTACAATTCTGTGTTTTTGTTAATAGTTTTGTCTGTAATTATTTTTTTAAAATAAGTATAATTTTCCAAAAGTTCTTTAATATACATATTAGAAAATCCACAATTTATTATAGGTATTATATTTAGAACATCTCAGTATAATTTTCAGAAGTATTGGGGGTAAATCATACATGTTTTTAACACTGTATAGGATTTTGTCTAGATTATAATTTTTTTTGATTATAATTCAGGAAATAATAATCTACGACATTCTGACATTAATTTTTACATTTTTATACGTAGAAAAAATAATTTGACAATTTAGTGGGGCTAAAGTATTTAAATTATATAATATGATTTATTTAAAAAATTAACAACATCCTTTTAAAACTGCAGATTACTTAGTTATATTTAATTTTAATTTTATTATTTTTGAATTGCTTTAATTATGTCTTTAAATGCCTTTTAACATTATTTTCTCGCTATGTTATTTAAATATATTTTGAAATATCACGTTAATTTGAAAATTGACTTTGAATATTATATTTCAAAATGTAAAAACAATATTTTTCTTTTCAAAATAAAATATAATACTTATCGTTTGTTCAAATAGGTACTATTTTGTATTATTATAGTAATCAGATAAAAAAAGGTTCTTAATTTCTATTATAATTTATTTTGTTGTATTGTTAACATCAACGGTCAACCAATGGAAATTTGATTTATTTATTTGATAAAGTATAAAAAATATACCTACTGTGTACTTTTAATCTTCACGTTATTTTATGTTCGTTTGTATATAATATAATGAATAAGGTTAATTTGTTTTTTTTAGTCATAATAACCCTTTCCCAGAAAGGAAATTTAATCTTTTTTTATGAATGAAAAAATAATCATTATTTTTTTCCTCAAAACAAAACGTAATTAGGGTAATTGAGTTTCGAAATTTGTAATTTTCAAGTCTAGATTCCAAAAATACTAAAATAGTTTTCAATGAATTTGTACTTTAGGAACTAAATATTATTACCAATTTATCAATTATTATCACTTATTATCAATTTTAAAAATGAGAATATTTTCTAGAGAATTTAACATATTTAGCATTTTTGTAACATATAAGGCACAGCGTTTTTAAATGTCTATTTTTTAAATTTCTGTAACTTATTTTTCTTTAAATATTTTATAAGTACAAAAATGTACTTCTAGCTTCTCTAGAAAATATTTTAACTGTAATTTTAAAGTAGACTCCATATTTGTTTTTCATCATGTTTTTCCCAGAATAATTTTGTTATATTACCCATTAGATAGTCAGATAACATAGGCGAGTATAACGTCGTCTTAAGGGGATGCTACACACACATTTTAGCGGCATTAAAATAAGTTCGCGCTCGATAACTATAACTTCTCTCTTAGTAATTGCAGAGTCAAAATGTATATAAAACATGAAAGATAAAAATATTTAATATGCTATAGCGTAGTTCTTTTAGAGTAAATTTTTTTTTAATGTTTTTTTTTTCAAAATAAATATATTGAAAAAAAACCACCCTAGAACACAGTAAATATTCTCATCTTTCATGTTTTGTATACATTTTGACTCTTAAATTACAAAGAGAAGAGTTGTAGTTTTAGAGCGTGAACGTATTTTTCAACAAGTATCGTGATAACATAACAATTAAACATGATACTAACATTTAATGACTATTTTTTTTATTAAATTGTCGGATTTTGATTTTTTATAAAACTTTACAAAAATTGCTTATATAGAACCTCATAAAAAAATGGTGTATATCATTATATACATATTATTTTACCGTGCAGTAATTATAATTAATATATTATATTTAAATATAATAATAAAGATAAAATTACCTATAATCTACCGTTATATTTTTTTTAAATATAAAAAAATCTTAAATTAGTTATTGATTTTGTAATAACCTATATTTTGGGGGATTTTTACAGATATAACATCTGTTCTCTCAGCTCTATCAAAAATAGAGGACGGTAGAATACAGATAATTTTTTTTACTATTATATTTAAAAATGTCCTAATTATAATAATGACCCGAGACAACATTATTCTTGCAAAACGGTATTGTTAATGATTTTTTGAAAGGAATAATATATAAACGTATATAATATTATAATGTATTTATATAAACGCATGAAAAATGGGTAGATTTTCAAAACAGTATAAGAACAATAACGATGGATTACACTACGCACAAGAAAGAACAACGATTGCTGGAATTTTTGAGAACAATAGCTCACATCTTTATACAATAATTTAGTTTAGATATAACATTTAATAATTTTTAAAATTTATATAACATTAATTTTTTTTATTAATTTTTATAATGTAATGATTTCTTTGTCTATACTTATTATTATTGAACAGTAATAAACACAAATACAATTCTATTTTGCATAAATTATGTTTATGGTCTAGTTAAATAATATTTTTAGTTAGATTTTATCAAATATTATATGCCTGATATTATATAACAGTGATATTTTAATTTTTAAAATAGGGAAAGAGTCCGGAAAAATGGATTCGTGATATTGGTTTTCGTAAAACGGTCTTTCGGGAAAATCAACATTCGAGGAAACGTACTCGGGAAAACGTGCGATAATCAGTTTAAAGGACGATATACACCCGATTTTTAAGGGGTTTTGTAAAGGAAATTTTTATGAAATTTTAAGAAAAATGAAAATCTAACAATATAAAAATATTTAATTATATTTCAAAAGTAATTTAAAAATAGTTATGTGTCAGTTTTTATTATTGTGTTATCACGATATTTGTTAAAAATCACGTTTACGCTCTATAACTATATAACTTTTCTCTGTATAATCACAGTCAAATTTTATGAAAACTTGAAAGATAAGAATATTTACCATGCCGTAATGTAGAGTTTTTTTTGTCAATATGTTTTTTTGAAAGTCTAAAGTCGTGAAGTTTTAAAATTAAAAAAAAAAACTCCATGCTGCAGCATATTATTATAAATATTCTCATCTTTCATATTTTGTATAAATTTTGCCTCTGCGATTACTAAGAGAGAAGTTGTATTTATAGAACGTGAACGCATTTTAATACCGTAAAATGAATGTATCCTCTTGAAACGGTTATACTACATAAAATATGAGAACTTTAACTATGCATAATATAGCGTTTTTTCGATATATAGATAGGCACGTATAGTTGAACATCTAAAATCTGTTATCGAATAACGTCAATTTAAAAAAAAAAAAAAAAAAGAAAAGCCGGTCAGTAGGTTGTGGAAGCACTTCGCTCGTCGGGTGTCAGTATTGGTGGATGCACTTCGCTACTGG
>JAIPRL010011742.1:0-13063 GCA_025469235.1 Pemphigus obesinymphae
TTGTAATAGGTGTTTATACTCTAAATTTAACCTAAACGCCAAAATTTCAATTCTGCGTAGTGTGATTTTGCTATATTATCTGTTAGATAGACAGAGACAACAAATGCGAGTGTAACATCCTCTTAATCTAATATGATATTATTATTTATCTGGAACAATATTCACCGAAATCATTATAGTTTCCATTTGATTATTGTTATTATATATTTATTATTATAAATATAAAATAATGTTATGATATACTCGTATTTTGTATTTTAGATTACTACAGGTGTGTGGACAAGTTGAGGGCGTCCTCTCCAAATTCCAAAAAAACATATTGTACTTTATATTGTAATAGTAGTGTATAATATTATTTTTTTTTTTTAATAATAAAATAAAAATATATTGTAATATATATGTTATATAGAGTATATAGATATAATTTTAGACAAATATGTAAGTACCCACAAAATCACTCAAAGGTTTGCGCCTCCCCCCCCCCCTCGCCATAAATATTTCGGGAACCATCATCTGGATAGCAACATAATATTATTCATAATAATCGTGGTAATAAGCAATAATAACCAAATCAAGCAACAAAAACGTTCACAATATACTTTCTTAGTTCTTACCAAAATCAAAACCTATAAGAATAGGTAATTTTTATAAAATTTAAATCATAGCCGTAAAACATCTAAACGTACTTTTTTTTTTTGTCTATTATTTTATGGTCGTTGGTGGAAAACGGAATAGACCATTATTAGGAGAAATATGGTCAGTGGTGGAAAATTTTTTTTTTTTTTTTGGTGGGGGAGGGAGTACGATTCGTACTAAATGGCATTGTTGTGTGTGTAGAAAACACGTATTATTGTGCAAATTCAATGAATCCCGAGCGTGAGTGTATTGTGCATACACGTGCCTTATTGACAATAATAATGTGCGGTCAATACGTGATGGAAAAGAAAGGAAAAGGAACGAAAATATATATTACATAGGAGTGTGCGAGTGTGTCATACAAAATCGACATCTTTCACTCGGATAACACGCGGCGTGTCTGGTCGATGATGATGCTCTGGTGCACAATCCGTCCATCGATTAGCACGTGGGCTAAAAAAAAAAAAAAAAAAAAAAACCGCGATTTACCGTCGATATGCTATTATTATTATTATTATTATTATTAATATTATTATTATTATTATTATTATTATTATTATTATTATTATTATTATTATTATTATTATTATTATTATTATTATTACGTCGTGCGCGAAAACGGCCCGGAAAAACGTGTGGGCATTATTGTAATGGCGAAACACGTGTTCAAAATGTCTCAATTACCTATATCTATTGTTCTTAATTGCTGATGCACACGTAACGACAACCTAAACATGCGTTAAATTTAATTAAAACGCGCGTGTTATTACGTCAAGAGTATCGTATAACGCTGTATAAAAATATATCTGGTTATTTAAAGACATGAATGTTGTCGTGGGATACACATTATATTTGTAATGTAAAATGATTACTATATTCATTTATTGTTTTTAACGGTATTCCGCCCGCGGTGGAAACTGACCTTAGCTTTCTAGAAGATCCCATATTTCAAGCCCAAAATGTTCCTGTTGAGTAGATTAACAAATCTATTTCAGTTGTCGAACTTACTATGTTCTCGGGTGTTTATAACGTGTACCTAACGGGTTTCACTGCACAACATCACAACTGCACATATGATACGTTTAGTTGAGAATACCACTAAAGTCTGACGATTTGACATACATTTGCCGTTAAATATAATTTAGTTATAATAAAATATAGTATATGTGCACAGAGCCGTAGCAAGGACTTGGCGAAACTGGCCCAGGCCTGCAAGGGTGCAACAGAAAAGGAGACGCAAAAGTCGAAATTCAGTATTATTTATCACTAAATTTCTAAGATTGAGGGGCGAAAATTCGACGAGCAAAATTTTGTAAAAGTAAGTTTTAACTAGATTTTTAAAAAATAGGAACACAACTTCAAAAAATTGATGAATTTTTTTCCGTATTACCAATTTAGGGGTGGAAATTCGGTTCTTTGCCAAGGGCGCTATCGAATCTTGCTACGGCTCTGTATGTGCATATGTAAGGGCGGTCGGACTTAACGTCTCTGAATTTCATGTATATATATATAACCGTTGTGGCCACGTCAAAATATTAGAAAGTCCGATTAAACATCGTTATATCACGATAAAAGTTCCACCGAGTGTATTCATTTAATTCGCATTATGAAAAATGCTACGGAAGTTCGATGATTTTAAATTCATAACTATGGTATATTAAAACTATTATGTCGTTCGGACTTACCGTATTCAGTCGCTCAAAATTACCGTTCTCTGGTTTTTATATAAGTATGGGTATAACTATTTTCGCCAAATGGAAATCCATGAATATCCGAAAAAAAAACACGGGTCAGTGGTCACAGGATATTATATAACGCACAATTTAATTAAATATTCGGAATAATAATAGGTACAATACATATTTTAAAAGAACGAATAAAAAAATGGTAATAAATATTAAATAATAAAAGTTATAATGATATGAAAATGTATTACGGTTTTATTGGAATTCTCGTTATCTCCGCGAACGAAAAAAATACCAAATACTCGGACCGGCAGAGTGGGATTCGAACTGGTTAAATTCAAAGTTCGTTAAATCTATACCCATGCTAAAGTCACTAAGCTATCTAATCGAGATGATAAAATGGTCGAAACTTCTCGTATTTAAACAATTCAGATAACGAATGATATATTAATAATAATATAATATCTTGACACATATTAATATATTATACTCATATTCGGAACGAACGTTCCGGCCGGACGAGTACCATTCGAAAACGTAGAAAGTTTCAGTCGGTATAGAGTAATAACTAATAACCCATGAGGAACACAGGAAACGTCGACAATGGTGGCATAAGCCTATTTTAGAAGTTCGGTGTGTGATAAGACGACGGCGTGGGAACGAATGTGATAACGAACGGACCTCGAGTTGGGAAACGCGTTTTTTCTTCTCTGCAGTGTCGAAAGCTAGGAGAAAAGTCGAGAACGCGGACGAATGAAACGTGTAAAAATCTCAAAACGACCGGAGAATGGTTTTAGAACGGTAAAAGTGAAGAAATACACGGCAAATGATTGCAAAATCGGACTGGAGAATTAATACAAAAAAATAAATAAAAATGGTACCTACTGATTTTTCATCTAATCGTTTTGGAAAAAACGTTTAGAAAATGTTTTATATATACCTATAAGAATATGATTGAATCGCGAAATGGAATTATTCGCCACCACTGCAGACCGAGAGACATTGACTCGCACGTGCTCGAAAATCGTCGGATCGTTATGTAATTTTAATCGGTAATTTCGTTTACAAATGTACACAGCTCGGGTAAAAAACCACTACTCCCGTTCAAATGAATAGGTACGTTTACGATAATTACGTAAACACATATTTTTAAAAAAACACTTCATTTCTTCACCGTTAGCTCGTTCAAAATGTATTTCACACGAAAGGTATATTATACCGTGTATATACTGTATATAAATATGTATATATACTCGAGGACGGATATACATGATATACCTATAGAAAAAGAGGTGTTTTCCCCGGTGGGCCTTCGTCAGTGGTGGCTTTTCGTTTTAAAATGTACTCATATATTCATTAGATAATTTATAAAAAACATACAATGACGGCTTTTTCACTTTATGTAATTTGGTAAATTGACTTCATATAGTTCATACAAATATAATATATACGTATCAGATAGGTACGATATTATTTTTCTTTCGTTCACATATAGTCACCTCGTTCAAGTATTACGTCAGCACATTTTTGGCATTTTTAGACCCCTCTTGTCAGCAAATGTCCGACGACCCCTTCTATTAGAAAAAAAAAATGAAAAATTTCCGAATTTCATATATGAATTAATTAAAAACGAATGAAAAATTTTGTTGCATATTTTAATAAAAATAAGTACCTACCTACATATAATTTATATGCATATTTTGATTTTTTTTTTTTTTTTATATTACTGATGATGTCAACATTATTCTAACCCCCCCCCCCTTACTCCTTGTCAGAAAATGTAAGCACACGGCAGATCCTCCCCCCCGTCACCCTTGGCGCTTACGTAATACTTGAACGCCCCCTAAATAAATATACTAATGTATTTTTGCTAAATAAAGTTTTGATTTTATTACAAAAAAAAAAACAGATCGCGGTCGAAGCGAGTGGTTTTGATCATAATACGCATTATATACGGCCGTTTTAATATATTTCCCGCGGTACCTAAGGAAAAAAATGCGCATGTATATATGCAATATGCATATTATGCAGTTCCCTGCAGTAGTGTATATATATATACAATATTATGACTGCCGCGATCACTTGTGTCGTATATTTCAACGGTTCGAAGGATAAACACAACCCTGCGGTACTTGTTAAATATCGGTGTGTTTTTTTTAAAAAAAAATTTTAAAAAATCCCTCGTAGGCCTATATATATAATTATATATATATACGTTGTAAACACGTCGTGACAAAATTGACTGGTTTCTTAAATGTATAGATGTAATATTATATGCGCATAAATTATTATATATATATATATATACGGTTATACTGGTTAGAGTGATAGATTATATGGTTAAAACCGTGTATATACCGTGCAGCCCCTCGTGTCAACGATCGGTCGTCTGTATAGAGTTGTTGAACACGTTTTCAGGGTATGCCTAAATTTATGACGCGAAAACCATTAACCTAACCGACGCGACGGACGACAGAGTGTATAATATACTGACGAGTGACATGAACCGCGACCATATTATATTATATGCGTGTGATGTATACAATATACACACAGAGGAAAACAAAAGGAAATTAAACTTGCAAATATTGCGGAAAGTAATTAAGACAATGAATCGGTAAGAAAAAAAAATACGATATAATCGCTTGTCTCGAGACGATATTTTCGACTCTGTGACGCACGAAAACGAGATAAATTAATACCGTCGCGGACGCTTGTAATAATAATTATTATCGTTTAGGCTAAATACTCTCGTATTATTATTATTATTATTATTGTTATTATCGTTATTGTGTCTCTTGTGTGTATTGCGAAATATGGCTTAGCGCCGATCATAACAAAATGACACGGTATGCCACAGCGACATGAACGAATTTGAGAACGGCATATATGAGCCGTCATGGAATGTAATATAATTTATCGATTATGCCGTCTTTTTTTTTTTCTGACGAAATTCTGACGTCACTCGGTGTCTTATCTGCAGTATTTTCTATATACTAATATATAAATAAGCTTAATGTTTACAGAATTGAACATTTTCAATCGAAATAAATAGTAGATGACAATAATAATTATGATTAGTGATGGGCAAATTCGGTCTTGGTCTTGCAGTCTTGGTCTTGGTCTTGCAAAAATGCTACTAGAGCTAGCAAGACCAAGACCAAGATTTTACTATTTCATAGCAAGACTGAAATAAAAATGTATGCAAGACCAAGACTGAGACCAAGACTTAACTGCAAGACTCTTGCAAGTCTTGCTTTTAAATAAAATAAAAATTAATGAATTAAATACGTTATTTATTACATTTTTTTTTTTTTTGTATACATTATTTATAATTCCACACCAAATCTACAGATTTCTCGTAATGCAATCATCAATATCCTATTGTAATATTTTTGGAAATGATTATCATTTATCAAATATATGGGTAAACAGATATTCTACTATTTCTTGAAAGTTATCGAATTGGTGTTATCGAAAACAGCCAACTACACAGATACCTACCTAATTAGTTTTTGTGAACGGAGGGGGAAATTACCCTCATTACTCTACTCCCTGTATCCCCCCTTGTGTACGTATAAATAAATTATTTATTCTTATTTATAACTTTGGTAAAAAAAAAATCAAAGCTGAAAGAATTTTGCAAGACCAAGACCAAGACCTAGATTCATTCAACAAGACCAAGACCAAGACTGACTTCTACTGAGTCAACAAGACCAAGACCAATACCAAGATTGAGTCAACACGACCAAGACCAAGACCAAGACTGAATAGACAAGACCAAGACCAAGACTGCCATTACTAATTCTAGTAATAGTAATACTAGTAATAGTCACTAATTATGATAAGTGGACCGAGTGACCTGGGGTACCATCATGCGCAGAACTTATAATTTTCTGGGCACCCCTGTGCTCGATGTGAAAAGGTCGAGTATACGCATTGTTATGATACGAAATTTCGAAAAAAATTGTTTTACAATATGTGTCCCGCAGGAACAGGTATTAGTATGTCATATACATTGCTAGCGAACCGTATATATAAATCCTGAGCGCTCATTGGCTACATTTCGTTTGAGATAACGCGGTACAGTAGGTACTGCGATAACGACTCGAAATTTTGAAAATATATTTTACGAGTAACCATTACCACAGAATAAGGATACTTATTTATTACTTAATAATAATATTAAAATTAAAATTTTGGTTTTGTTTAGAATAACACAGTACAAGATGCAGACTACAGTGCTGTTAAGAACTCCCTATATACATTTTTAATGGATTAAACTGCTGAGAACAGCATATTATTATTTTAGATGTAGCCATCGACTAACTAATTATAAAATATGTAGGACGACGACGTTAATATGTATTAACACGTGACTAACGTATCATGTAATGTGTATTATTTTATTTTATTATATTACTTGTAGGTACTGTTACTTTTTAATTTTAATTTTAATTAACTGGATTAATAATGGTTAGTCACTGAATTTTTTTTTCATTAAGTAAGTTAATTAAGTACATTAATTAAATTACTCAAAAGTGAGAATCTACTATCTCAATCAGATTAAAAAAAAAATAACAAAATTAATGGTATTAACACAGTTTAATTTTAATATTATTATTAAGTAATAAATAAGTATCTGTGGTTATAATTACTCGTAAAATACATTTTTTCGAAATTTACAAAATTTCGAGTCATTATCAGTAATTCAGTACTGTACCGTGTTGTCTCAAACGAAATGTAGTCAATGAGCGCTCAGTATTTATATGCGGTTCTCTGGCCAATGTATGGTATAGTTTTTGACATTTTAAGAGGTGACATGACTATTAAAAAAAATAATTTTTTCAATTTAAATATACCGTTTTTCTATACATATCTAATTAACATAGAGTTCGGAAGTTCGGATATTGTTCGGCTTTAGCTTTTTTTTTTTGTATTTGTCCAATATGAAGCTACATAAATGTATTTCATAATATCATGTAGAATCAATACGCTAAACTTTATTTTGTATTTTTTTGCTGTTTTCGCAATTTTTTTTAATGCTTTTTCGGGTCTTTTTTTACTTATAAGGTGCTTGCGTTTTTTTCGTTATTAAAATTTTCTTTTATAGAATATATATTATATGCATCATATTTGAAATATTTAATGGTCAATATATTTATTAAAAATAAAATTATTTAAAATATTCAAAAAATCATAAACATTCAATGTAACTCGGAAATAACAGGTTTAAAATAATTACTTCATAAAAAATAATTGTATTTGATTCCACAACCATTTTTCTTTCTTTTATAATTTGTTATATTTAAAAAAAAAAAATAAGTTTTAACGAGTTAACTGTATCGTGTTTGTTACGTGTAACAGTTATATATATATATATATATATATATATATATATTTTATATATATTACATTATATATATGAAATTAAATAAATAAAACAAAATTAGTGAGTCAAATAATAAGTTTTCAAATATAATTATTAGTGCTTTTTTTATATATGTTTTACAATGCTACAACATCCGAACTTTACTAATAAATGATATAACCTTGGGTTTGGAGGAAAGGGCATAGTACCCCCTTTCTTAGAGTTGCTACTGAACACAAACACAATATTTCCGAAATTTTTTCATATTATCTGTGAAGGTTTATTCGACTCAGCTGTCTTTGGACAAATATGTCGCTGTATTTTGCTTTTCAACACCATATTATAATATTGAGCTTTTCTAAAAAAAGAAAAAAAATGTGTTTACTCAGAATAAGACGTAAAAACCACACTATATATCTATGTAATACGAGCTTACTCGGTTTCTGTACTTAATTTACGAATTTAAAATAAATAAGTTCTATTATTCATGCACTTAATCTCAAAGATGTTCGCAAGAATTTATCAAGTGGGGGGGAGTCATATTTTTCCATGACCGTAAAAAAATTAATATTAATTGCAGAATATCGTTATTCTGCAAAATATATAGGTCCATAATAACTGATGTCTTGAACGGGGAGGAGAGGCATTTTCTTAAACATTATATTATCTTTTTTGAAAAATAACAATTATCGTTGCAAATATTTTCTAAAAAAATTTTCCCCATTATCCCAGTATGTGACCCCCAATATCATCATAAATATTTATTACACTAATAGATTTTTCTGTAATTTAAAATTTTAGATTAGAAGAAGTACATATACATTGATTTTACAATAAAGTATTTTATTTTTTGTATGTATGTATGTATGTATGTACATTTTTTGAATATAAGGAATAAACCAAGAGTGTTTGAGTAGAGAACATTCTGATAGAATACTTTGTCTGATCGGTACTTTAAAGTTTAAATAGGTCATTTTTTGATTTTTCCAATAGATTTCTTATATTTAGTTGAAATAAAACTACTAAATACAAAGATAAATAATTTTACAAAAATATATGTTTGAAAAAATTGAGTTTTGTTACTTTGTTATATTTATTATTATTTAAAATAAAAATCCCATAATCTATAGACTTTAACTTTTCCTCGAATATTTATTATGCAATATTACATATTTATATAACATTTTAAAAATATTTCCTCTCAGTTCATATGTGTAATAAAATCGATAATTTTAGGTATTTAGTCTAGAAAATGTAATCATAATATTAAAATAAGTAATTGAATGTTTATCAATCGTGTCATATGTTAATCATATATATATTACCAACTCTGATTATATTTAAAAATCCTTAAATACCGATAGTCACCATTTTTTTTTTTTTTTTTTTTTTTTTTATATATATATAATGCTTTAAGTAGTTTTGTGATAATATTATTGTATTTATCTATGTACATAAAATCACGATCAATTGATGAAATGTAATTAAAAAATTATAATCTTAGAGGACTTAAAAATGTACAATAAATTTTTATTTTTTATTTTTATGATACAAAATCTGTGTAAAATATATATTATAATATCGTACTCTTGATATTATATATTCTAGTCATAATAAAACGTTTATTAACTGGAGTAGTGGATGTGGTTAAAAATAAGTATAAATAGGATATCCTATTAAGCATATGCCGAATGGATATTATATTCAACATTTTTCTTTAGCTAACTGTCGTAAAATTAATCGTGTCAACTTCTAATATCTTTCTGCAAAAAAAAAAACATTATTAATTTCTTAAATTTAATATATAACGTTTACAAGAATGTAAATAAAAACATGTCAAATAACAAATGTATAGGTCATAGTCTTGTATTACAATGATTCAAACAATAATGGATTTTTATTCAAAAATTTTAATCGAAATAGTTTTTTTAGTAATTCTATATGATATAGGATTTCAGTAGTACGAGCAAAACTATATATATATTTATATTCATAAAAATGATTTAAAATTGTTTTGTATAATAATTATACAAACTTTAAGCTTATTCAGAGGAATTATTCCTCTGAATATGCTTCAAGTTATTATAATATAATCTTGTAGTATTTAAAATGCAACTTATTGAAATAAATACATTGCATAGTAAATTATAAAATATATAATTGTTACAATATGTTAATGTTAAAGTTTTAAAAGTACATATTATTCAGTAGGACAAAATAAGTCATGGAGGAGATGATACAACATATCAATAAAAATATGTCCAAGGATGGCATTTCTTGTTAGCCCCATATTTTATCCACTACAAGTTAATAATTAATATTATTAAAGGTAGGCAAAAAAAATTTAATTAAGTTGGCCTAAATGCCTTCAGTTAAAAGTTAACCAAAAAAAAATTTAACTGGTTTAAAGTTCACATCAAAATTATATTAACTTAACTAGGTTAAAAAAAAGTTCATTTTTTATAAATCATTTAACATTTTAGACTCAAATCTCAAGACTTTTTTTTTTCAAATTATTCAACAATAAGCTTTTATATTATTAACTTTTTTTAATATTGAATATTGGATACTTAAATGTAGTTACCTTTGTACGAATATTAAAACATAGACGAACAATAATGTCATATTTTACACGTTAACTTAATTAAATGATTGTAAAAATTAACGATTAAAAGTTAAATTAAGCTGATGATATTTTAAACAAATTAATTAACTAGTTGAGTTAAAATTTAAACAGAGATTACCTTTTAACTACCTAGTTAATGCTTACATTTGAATATTATGTTATCGACACCTAAAAACACAGTTGTACCGTGTCCATTTTTCTAAGTTTTTTCAACAAACTTTTATTCGGTAGACATTTACGCATTGGACATGGGTACATATACTTTTTATGCTCAAAATAAGGAGCCTTGCAAGGACATAATCGTATTTTATTTTTAAGTATTTTAACCATTTTTATTATCATAAAATGAAAACGAAATGTACTCGTACGTTCACTTGATTCTACTTTCGACCACGATTCCAATATGTTATCAACATCTCAATTCAGCAAAAATTGAACATGGCACTTTAGTGCTCTTAGGTAATATCGTTATAATATTATTATGTACATTGGCCGTTACACAATACACAACGCATATTATATATATATATATATAAAGTCAAAATGCAATTATTATATTTACGCTGCAATTAATATTCCATTGAACCGACGATAACTTCGTTGGAAATCGTAAACGACGATTTATGTTTGTTTTCGAATAAAAAAAATGATAATGTTATAATTTACGGTATCCGGTCTCGTCCGGGGGCCGATGATAATTGGTGTGGAATGACCTGCGACTCGCACCTGCACTCGCAGTACCTATCTTGATTCTGGACAGATTTTTATTCTTATTTTTCCCCCCCTCCCCCACCACTGATATTAAATACCCGCCGGAGGGTTTGAGAGAGGACACACGCGTCAGAGTAATGCGACGTAGCATTTATTGAAAACCCTAAAGGAAAGATAAACACGGAATATAAATATAACACGGGTATATCCACGTTTGTATCTGTGCGCAACCACCGTTAACCTCTGCTCCGGGAGACAAAACCATGTTGTAACACGGTGGCGCGGGCCGGGTCCCAGCTGTGTGACGGCGTGACGCGCGAGGGTATACAATCTCCCCGGACACGACGCCGCCATACGCTTACACGCCGCGTACAGATATCCCGCGTGTAAATTGGTGCGCGTGCGTGTACGTAAAACACGTGCTCGGTTTCGTCCGCGTGTTATAATAAGGTTAACGTATACTATACATAATATATAGCTGAACAATCGTGTATCAGTTATACAAGTCGGACCGATGTTTCACCTCGAGGCCACGTCGGATTCGTTCACCTGCCGCTCTGCACCCGGCGGTGACCGCCAAGTGATCTCTGGTCACATATACGCACGAGGTAGCCGCACTCGTATATCATATATGATGTCGTACGCGGAGACGCTATATCGTAGGGTAAAGGCCGGTTCACCCTTCGTCCTAGAAATTCGCTATAGACTAAACCGGTTTATAATATTGGTGCATTTATAATGGATCTGATTAAAATCTGGTTCAAAATGTTCTAAACCGATTTAGTGAGAAATTCGCTATGTATATCGGTTTACCCCCACCTTTTTGGTGTTATCACGTACTATATACATTTTTTCCGTGATGAAACACATGACAAAATCTATTTTGTCATGGTAAAACCACAGAACAGTCACAGAATAAAAGCTGTTCTGTGGTAAAATAGTGAAAACACATAAAATATGGTAACGTTAAATGTGATAAGGAAATTAATTAGGGGAAGCAAGATTAAGTGGGGATGAATCTGGATCATTATTTTTGAACTATATCGACATGATGGTCGAATAAAAATTGACCGATTTTTCTTTTTTTTTAATCGGTTTACTCTAACGAATTTCTCAAAATTAAACCGGTTTACTTTTAAAGGGAAATTTACATCGGTTTAGTCTAGCGAATTTCTAGATCGTGTCGTTCTTTTGATGACCGTGTGTCGAAATGTTATCATAATTACCCAAATTACCCATATGCTGGTATAACTCCTTATCAAAACATAAATATTAATATTAAGTTTCATGTTTTCAACAAAATATTGACTACAACTTGTTACTATTTGGTTTTTACTAATATTTTTTACTAATAACGTGCATTTGTTAAAAGTGGTACAAAATTATTTTCCGACCGCTTTCGACCGCTCAAAAATTGAATAGTCGCAATTCTTGGCGATCACGCGCAATCATTCTCGTTTGAAAACACTGATTAGAATACGGCTGCACAGTTTGGGCGGGCCGATCGCCGCGATTATTAACCGCAGAATCGAGCGGTTATAAAACGCAAGTGTGAAAGCAGCTTAAAACATGATATTATCTAAGACCGTGATATTATCATAGATAATAAATATATGGATGGGACATTGCCATCTTATCATTGGTAATTTTATATGAATTATATGGGGTGGCTTATTTTTTCTTCCATTATCAAGTTACTGTTTATTCCATATCTTCGGAACTAATATTATATTCATAGATAATAAATATATTTAAAAATAAAAGTATCTTTATTATTCATAACAGTAAATAGCACTATAATATATTGTATATAATATTATTTACAAATATATATTATAATATTCAATAATCAATATTAACATAAATATAAACACAATACCATAGTGGATCTATATAGATCCACCTTGCACAATACATTATCAATATTTGAAAACAACTGTTATCACCATAGATAATTTCTTCACGATTTCATTACAAATTAGTTTAACATAACCTTAAAATATACCCCATGCGAGAAAGAGAAACACTCTAATA
>JAIPRL010011743.1:0-13062 GCA_025469235.1 Pemphigus obesinymphae
GATATGAGGAAGGTGGGAGTAAGTGAAGAAGATGCGGGAGATAGAGTTAAGTGGAAGTGTAGGACCAGGGTGGCCGACCCCAAATAGTTGGGAGAGAAGGCGAAGGAGAAGAAGAAGAAAAAGAAGATATGATATAAAGTAAATTTTATCAAACACTGTTGTGTTAATGATAAGAATATTTATACATTTATTTATTGTTACCTATAACAAATTAACATTTCATAATAAATAATGCTCTCTTATTTTAGATGTATAAATAATAATAATTTCATTCAGGGAAATTTTCACTATTCAGAGTCAAATATAATAACAGACAAATAAAAATGATTATTTGATAGTTGATCGGGTGGCCATGAGACACATTTCGAGATGTCACTCCTAATCAATTGAAAAATATTATTTACCCAATCTAGAATCCATTAAGATTCCAAAAGCACAAAATTACAAATTATTTGAACAATATTTTTTCCCAAAATGTTCATAATTAAACCATGTTAAAAACCACATAGTTATAGACACGCGAGACTTTTGTTGCACTACGATGTTGGAAAAGTCTCAAGATTTATTGGAACCGAGTTTAATTTATATACATAAAGTGCACCCCGCTAACTTCACGATAATGGAGTATTCATTCAAACGCACTCCGAAAATAGTATGCGATTCCAACAATGTATGTTTTAGTTAGTTGGACATTGATGGATAGATCTCATTGTTCTGTAAAACCTATCGATTCATTTATACCAATTAATACTCATATTAGGCACTAAACATATGTTATAATGATTATTATACATACTTCACGCTCAAGACCAGATTCTATTTCACAATTCAAAATGTATCGAACAATGTATATTGAAAAAAATATATTCATGTGCTTTTAAAGAATTGATTTGTTTTTGTAAAATAATTATAGTTATACCATATTCTAAAAACCCGTTTTTATGAAATCTTGAAACATTTTCAACAACGTCCAAAACTCTTAAATATACATTTTTGGATACTTTTTGAAGTGTTGGAAAAATGTTGCACCACACGTGTGAAGTTTCCCGAATAGTTGTTTTTCGAGAATCACGTATAAATCATGAATAAACGTAATTTTTTTTTAAATACTCCAATAATTCAAAACGAATTACAATAAAGTTAAATATTGACTGTTATATACCTACGCACTATATCTCCTTACGTAGATTATAATATATTTTGTTTGTTACTCGTTATATTTCGTGTCACGGGTTCCACACGTTTACAGTAATATATGCGGATTAGTAAATGGCCAACTCTCGATGAAAACACATTGTTGACGGATCTCATCTTAGGCCGTATCTGTAAGTATACGACATATGTGGGATTAAGTGTGATAATAAAGTACATAGGTACGATGCGAGTTAATATATACCGAAATGGCCGGAAAGCCGTCGTGGATTTGCGGAAGAATATCAAAAGAATTTTCGAGTGAAACCTTGTCAGCCAAGTCGATATTATAATAGATATATTATAAGTAAACGAGTCAACGACTTAGCGTACCCGATGACACATAATCGAAATTCTTCACGCGCTTCTATATGTACAGACGTATAAAAAATAACATACTATATCCGATAAATTATAAAGACAATAAATATAATAATATGAATAATAACAAATCCCTATGGTTAATGTGTAAAAAGAAGTTCAACGTTTACTTTTTATGGATTTTTCGTGATAATTATAATATTTTAAGGCAATCTACGGATTTAGGATTTTATAGATGCTCTAGGAAAGAAAATAATAAAAGTTAACTTTGATTTCCTATAGGTATAAATAAGGTATGTTATTTGTCTATATCTATAATAATATATACAGTCTAACTACTGAATATAACGGAAAATTGTTATACATCGGAAAATTATATTTTGAATGCAATTACATTTTCTTTGATTTAAAATCTAAAATAATAACTCTACACTATTCTGCCGGAGACCGAAGTATTGATGGACCATCTTTCACTACTTCCATCGGGACGGTATTTATTTTTAACTTGACGAGTTGTAATGTAATTGTTACTAACTTTTTACTTAAATTGTATTCCAACTGAAGGATTTTGGATTAATTTTCAAGTAATTTTTTTTATTTTATTGAATATTGCCACAACACTTGCATCGCTTATATTATCTACATCTTAGATTTTATAAGAATATTTTTTCTATGTCCTGTTTTCATTTTCCACTAATTAGTATAAATGACTTATTATTCATAGAAAATGTGAAAGATTTTAGATTCTGAATGTATTATTGGTCTTACAATGGTGTTTTTATTTATGTTTTGTATAATCTTTAAACTTGAAATACTTGTATATATATAGTATAATATACTACATATTACATATTATTTATTATGTACTATTATAAATTGGGATACAATATCAAAACTTGCTGACCATTTTTTAGTCATTTCAATAAAGTTGTGAAATTTGATTAGTTTTATTTTTATTCATGTCGATGTGTAAAAGTATTTTTAGATACAATTGAAGTCTGAAGAGAATTTTTGGCAAAAAATTTTTCTCGATAGGAAACTTATTGTTTGTAGTTGGTATTTAAAAAGTTAAATTTTCTATTTTCCCAATACGTTTCTTAAGCGTGATGCGGTTTATTATTGCTTTCTAATTCAGTATAACCGCTATCATCAGTATCCTGTCCGACGGGTGAAGTTCTTCCGCCCTTGCTACTGATAGGTTATTTTTTTGTTTATACCATACAATATACGTCAATTCCATATTTTTATGATAATAATAATATTTTTTGGATATATATATATATATATATATAAAAACATATTATAGTCAATTGGTACAAATAATTGGACTGTTCCCATATGTATGTATATGTTTTGTGTATTTTCGATTGTTTCGCTTTTTCTATTCTTGTTGTACAGTTTTTACACGCTATCGTCACTGCAGTTGTAGTATGTACGTATCGTAACAACAGTAAATAAATATAATATACTTATTATACGCACGCAAGTCGTTGTTCCGATTCGGACGATGAACGTGTTTCGGGGAGAATTTCATCTCGTCGTTTTTTTTTCAGTATATATAATAATATTACTATGTGTGTGCGCCTTTTACAGGTCCGTCAGTATGTACATATTATATATATATATATATATATATGTATAGCGTATACAGTGTAGGTATATAGAGTTAAGTGTCCGACTCTGGTAGGTGATTTTAAAAAATTTCACCGTACGTGCGTGCGTGCGGCGTGTAACATCGACAGTTTTAATGTCTTGATTTCGAAAAATAAAGATCTACATTTTTTTTTTTTTCATTTATTTGTTAGTAAACCAGTTTTAATTTCGAGGAGTAGTATAATATACCTATACATGTGGTGGTACCTATAGTGGCATTAGCGTTGTAGTAAGTGAGTGAGTGGAAAAAAAATCAAAGTCGACGAACTGAACTCGCGAACGATCGTTTCCCACGAATTTCTAGAAACCAGCGAATATGCAGTATAACATTACAGAAGTTCTCGACTTACCCCGTCAAACGTACTCAAACGATGAGTGATGATTATATTATTGGAAAGGTTGAGATCTGCTTGTTATTAAAACAATCGAAATTCCAAATTTCGTTTTATGCACTCGTATTATAACGTATAGTTTTCTGCACAATTCCCGTTATTTTGGTCATCTTGTAAGAATGGGGTGCTGATAATAATTTATATTATAGTATTAGGTAGATGCAATCATAACACGGTCAGTGTGTGATACTATGGGATAGCTATTTTTCCGATAAAAAATAAAAGCGCGATTTAAGACAATTACTTCAGTATAAATGGATCTCAATAATAATACAAATATATCATTCAGTCCCGATCCCGGATAACGGAAGTGTCATTTCTGTTATGTTTTGTTGTATTATTATTTAGTTAAAGAGCAGAATATATTTGAGTTTTATCGTCAAGAAAGGATTTCCACTGACGAAACGTTCAAATTTTCTGAAGCGTTAAATGTATCCGTGTGTGATACTATTATAGATTACAAAGTATGTACAATCGTCATAGATATGATAAGTGAATCAATTTGGCTATCACGACTTACAACAGTGTGACTGGTAGGCGCCTTCCTCGCCCCCTATTGAAACTACTAAGATAATATGTAATAAGCAAAAAGAAGAGATATGCAGAAGAAAAAACTACCATAGTACCTACCGTTCAATTCATGAGTTTCTGATAGTATCATAACAGTTTTGATAATCTGCTGCCAAATATCGTGGAAACGACGAATGGATAACTTTTTTTTAAATACGGATTTGAACACCGGTGTTGTCTAAGGGATAATATTGACTCGAAGAGCAATAAATTTAGTTAAGGCACTTAAAAACTCCTATCAATTTTGTGAACAGTTTTAAAATAATTTATAAGTCTTCTTTTGCATCGATCGGAGCACTTTTTCTATTTTAGTATTATAGTAGAGGAAAATTAATTTAAAAATTTTGAAAATGTATAACTACTATTTATGTATACGTGCAGTATATGTCGCCATGGAATTATTACAGCCACTAATAATTAACTACTACTTGCACAAAGATATATCTGGCTCGCAGGTGATGGAAAAAATTGCCTATAAATAAGCCTTGAAAAGCCATAATAAGTTTGGAAATATTTCATAAAAAAAACTTGACACGAGAATTGACGACATTTTCCTATATACCTATATAAAAATACACATTTTAGAGAAATATATCGGATATCGTACTATGTCATCCTTCTTTCACATCGATTTAAGTTCTCTATATATATATATATCTAACTGCTAACCTAACCTACAAATTTGACATACCTATATATTTGATATGTTTTTATTCTTATACACCGGATTTTATAATATTATCTGCCAGTGATGTCAGTGTCCGTCTGCGATAATATATCGAAACCAGTGATAATAAAATATACGCAAATGTGTGTGATATGTGTTTTTTTTTCTAATGGAAGTATCGAATTCAATGTTTTTTTTTTTTTTTTTTTTTTTAACGGCCTTCGTGTATATTATATATTATAGTTAATCGCAGTTTTTATTCGTTTTTTTTTTGTTTTTTTTTTTTTTTTTTGTTGTTTCGTTAAACGTTGCCGCTCGTCGTCGTTTGATACCGTATAATTTTTATTATTTTGACGGCGGCGGCCGAGAAGAATATAATATTATACATACAATCCGTGTGTGAGTATGTTTACGTGTATATGTGTGTGTGTGCATGTGGAAACCGGTCCCATTACGATAATAATTGTAAACTGTTATTTTTTTTTTCTTCGTATTTTATCCATTTTTTTCCCTTCTCATCTCTACATTATAAAACGTCCAAACTCTGCGAGTATACGGCAGCAAACGTCACGCAGCAGCACAAAATACACGGCAATATCCTGCTCCTGTAGCATGGAGAAAAAAAAAGAATACGTATATACTGTTGTCATCGTACAAATGCGATCGGACACACATTGCGACGTATTTTCCATTAGGACGAAAATTTAAAACCCTCCCGCTGGGCCTATTTTCATATTATATCTCGGAGTGTGAATTTGTCACGACCGTCAAGCTAAACCCACCGGATTTAATTTATATTACTATTATTATTTTTTAATCTTCCCAAATCCGCTCCAAAGCTGCCGTCGCCCCTCGGTGTTCGACCCTCGTCGATCGTACATTATCATCGGTTAAGTTCGACCGGTAACGATTTGTGGTTATTATTCGAATTTTTAAAACCTGACCTCATCAATAAAGCTTGGGCGCCGGAACATCGAGAATTCACTTCGGTGAATAACATCTAAGTATATATACCTAGGTACTAAAAAATATGAAATATCTACAATCTACATAAAGAATATATAAAGCGATACAAATCCGAGAATGAATTTCGAATTCCGTCCGAGATACACTAATTATAATAATGGCTTTTACAAATTTTGTTCATTTAAAAATGGTCATAATATGATGTGTACTCGTCAAGATACATGCGTCCTTATTCAGTCCAATATGAAAGCCCACTAAAATATTGAATAATAACCTTCTTGAAAAAATGCACAAGTTATCAGCTTTTTACTCTACTGCAAACACATGCATGTATGTATGTATGTATGTATGTATCAAATACTATTCGATGGTCTGATGTGTATCTTATCATATATAGTTATATATATATATTTTATCATATAGTATATAGTAGAGTAAAAGTTTCCATTCCAACACTACCTTGACTACGCTTGTCTTCACTTTGCCTCATCATGTTCTTATCAATATTGTATTCTATGGAATTTTATATAGCTAGTGATTGGTGACATAACCTTTAGTCTTGCAATTCCCTATTGAACCGTGCATCTGTTTTAGTATCAAAAACCGGTCCACATGTCATCCTTCATATTATGCTTTTCTTTTTGTCGTTTAAACCTTACTCTTCTTACCATTGCGTTTATCGTTTTTCATACTTCACACACTCATACGTAAAAGTAGGTCTAGTCACTGCTGTATTGATCGTAATTTGGATTTATTTGAAAATAGAATAGATTTGAATTTTGATAACGTAAATGAAAAGGCTCGTTCTACCATAGAATGTATATATAATCAGAAGGACACTCCAACGTAAACAAAAAATAATTCAGCCATTTTTTCAATTATACTAATGTATAATTAGTGTGTAATATATATATATAACGTGTATAATCATACTGGTGCTAACTGGACTAACTGGCAAAATTTGCTGATACGGTTTTTGGACTGTCCTATAATATGCTATCCATTATGATTATTGACAGTGTCCGCGGTCTGGTTCTACCTTTGCGATTCTCATCCCTTTTCCTGGCGACCAGACAGATCTTATCACGTATTCTTACTCTTACCTGAAAAAGTTGGTAAAATATTTTTGGACATGGCTCGCTCGATCAAGGAGCCTCGGGTGCATATTCCATACACTCTTGAATCCTAGGTCCTTTCTCGAATTGTCGACGTTCCATTTTGCCGAATTTTTAGATTCTGATAGAAAATTGCATCTAGATGGTACTTTAAACAAGTTATTTTTCGATTTGCTCAATACTTTTTAAACGTGGCAGGAAAAACTACCAAAAAATTACAAAAATAATTTAATTATGTACGAAAAATTTTGAAAATCGGACCTCTATTTGGTTTTTCATAGCAGTTTTAAGACTTTTGACGAGATGTTATGTAGGTACATGAACATTTTGTCGTAAAATTAATAATTTCAAGTATCCCGGGCCGGTCGATGCCTAATTTTGAGCCATTTTCGGGGAAAAAAAACTTTTTTTATAAAAGAATAAAATCATCGTATAAAGTGCATACAAGTTCAAAATACGTACACACGTCATGTTGCGTATATATCAGCCGTCGCCCGAGTTTTGTCCCTGTACATATATTATATTATAATAACAATATTTTCACAACCGCGTTTTTTCTTTCGGTTAGCGTTGCGAAATATTCAATCTATCCCACGTCCGTCGATACATTGCACGTCGATATATCATATAGATATTATATATTATAGTTCGGTGTGATAAACGAATCGTTTACGCGTATACGCACGATAAAAACATAATGATAATACCTATATATACACACACCTCGAGCCGCGGCGATACGCGTGAAATCGTTCAATTTTCATAATGTCTACTAAGCGATTTAAACATTTTAAACACCGTTGGCCCGTTCTTCATCCTACAGTATATTATATTCTGCCAGAAAAAAAACGATTCACATGGGAATTTGTGCACCGGAACGTACGCTAACGTACTCGTACAACGTTGTAAGTATATAATATACACCATGTATATATACACTTATTAAAAAATATATGCCTATATATATATATATATGTATTATACGTGTATATCCCGAGAACTTTTGGCCGTTCCGGCGTTTTCCATTAACTGCAGTATTAAACTATTTAAGAAAATATATAACCCGTTTCAGCCCGTTATTACCGGCCATTACCGATCGATGATAGAAAATTATTACTACCTGTGCCATATATAATACACAATACACAATATCGTCTTATCCGTAATGGGTACGTATAATAATGTCGAATGTTATTATAGCGTTTGTGCGTGTAATTTCTTTGCGGGATTTTTACATATTGAATTCTAAATTTTCGTTATATTGTACATATAATATAATAGGATACGAATTATTATCCGCACCGTAATGGACCGACCACCAATATGGCCTACTCGAGGTGTTTAAAACAAAAATTTAGGAATTTACATCCAAAAATAATAACACTATAATAATACGTCTACCGAAAACGGGATTAAAAACGAACAAAAATTATATACTTACATTTTAAAACGACTAGGTATTTACTAGTGTGCGTACGAACGGCCGTAATAAATAGTGAACGGACTTTATTGTAATAAAAAAAAAAATATATCTATCTATATCAAAAAATTCAAAATATGTAACAATATTTTTCCTCGCATACATATTTCTAGTAAAAAACCTTCATTTGCATTTTTCATTTTTATCAACTTACAAACACTACGTAAGAAATATTAAATAAAAAATAAATTAAAGCCATTATTTAGTGCTATACTACGTAGTCTTTTATTTATTTGTTTTTTTTTTTTTTGTAGATATATTAAATTTTTTAAGGCACATAGTTTTCTAAAAATATTAAAATAAAACAATCAAATTCTTGAACAACTCGTAAAACTGCTTAATGCTTAATGATTCTTAATATTTCAAACATCGTAATTACACGATAATAAGAAACGAAATTAACACAAGACTATTTTTATATTACATTAAAGATATATTAACATTTTTTTAACAATGTTTTTAAATATTCGTGAAATGGATTTATATTTTACCAAAATTCAATTATTAATGTTAGATAAAAAGTTTCAATTACAATAAAGTCCCTTCTCTCTTTAATATTGAAATTTTGTATTTTACCATTACTTATACATTAGGTATATAAAAATTTATAATTTTTCAAGACCTAAAATTGAAAATGTTTTTTCCAAAAACCGAATATTCTGGATATAATCAGGAGTGTAAAATATAAAATATAGGAGTTGGATATGCTTGAAGAAGTAAGAATCCACTCATAATACTCAATATTTGGATAGAGCCCTACAGGAAATATAAATATAAATACTAATTGGCAGGTGTCGTACAAGATGGTGAGATGTGGACAATGTGAAAATTTGGAATAATGAATTGGGGAATCTGTCCTATAATCGACTATACTAATTTAATCGATTTCACGCAAAACATATAAAAATTGTGCCAATAATATGGCTTATTGATTGAGTTAAGAGTAAAAATACATATTATATATACTGTAAAAAATAACTGTGCAATGTGATACTAAAAGCATAACAATTATTTATATGAATTATTTTAATATCTAGTAAATAATTAATTATGCATATTTTAAATTTTTCCGTTATTATTATCAAATATGGTTATAAATTATTTAAAAAAAAAAATAAATAAATAAAAATTGGACTTTTTACCATCTCACTATACGCACATCTCGTCTACAACTTTGATGATAATTATTTTTACTCTAAAACTACTCGGTACACCGTATAATTGGAATAACTTTTACAAGATTTTATACATTTTTTTATCCTATTATAACGCATATAACGTCATGAGCTCCGCTCTGAATAATTTTTTTAAAAACTAACCATTTATTGTTGTTTTCAAACACACTAATAAGAGTCTGACGAGTGAAGTGTTTTCACACTCTACGGACCAGATTTTGCTATACATATACGATTTTGTTAATTAACTATATTTAGTTTGGAAAAAATAATTGATTACTTTGATAAAAATATATTATACGAGTACGAGTAGAGTAAATATGGTGAACATAATATCAAAAGATACCAGCGATCGCTGATATAGTGATAGGATAAATGTGACGTCCACTTATTGTTTTTATTGTTTATATATATATATATCTTAATTCCAATAGGGTATACGTGAGAATACTTAGCATTGGTTGATGAATAGACCCTATATAGACGTAGACTGTACATAAACTGCCTGAAACGTGAAATGTAAATTATCAAGTATTAAAATAAAAATTAGGTAAAACAAATTCAGCGTCATAACCGTCAAGAACGAGAACGGAATACTTAAATTAGAAATCAGAGAATGGAGATAACGTGATTAGATATTTTAGTACCTATAGGGAATTAAGAAAAATATACCGATCTTTCAGTGGCAATCAATCGAAGAAGATACGCACAAAGTGGCAGGCGGCTTCTTTGTTGTTGACAGTCTATAATAAGGAGAGAGATCTGTGAAACCATATAAACGTTTAATGTGATAATTTACTTTTTAGTTGGTATAAATTGAAAGGAGAATTTTTTTTATTATTATTAAAAACATAGTCCCATGTAACGAAACATGACAAAAAATTAAGATCAATATAGAAAAAGAAGCGTTTTTCATTCATAATTTAGAGGTATAGTTTTGAAAGCAATGTCATTTAGAGTCGGGCGAATAGGATCTCGAAAAATGAATGAACCGACAAGAAAAGAAGATTTATTTAGAAATAAAATTTTAAACGAGATAAAATATTTTGAGGATTATTTGCAATAATTCGTATGGACTATGGACTATGGATAATAATATCAACGAGTAAGTATTTAACTGAGAATCATAGCTTAAACAAATATAAAAAAAAAAAACAAATATTAAATCTATTTTGTTATAAACAAAATAGATATTTAAAAATAAAATACTATTCTTCAGTTGTTGATGTATAAAAATAAAAGGGTTTTAAATTGTATTTGTTAATACAGTATAATCAACATGAAAATTGGAATAATTATGAAAACACGTTTTTTTGAACGATTATATCGTGATTAAACAGCAAAGAATCCGTAAACTTGGGTATTGAACCACCGCTACAATGTTTACTTTTGAAATGTATACAAACATTTTTAAATCGTAAGGGTTACATTTGCATTAAAATTGACTGTATTTAGTTTCGTTAGATATATACTGTGTTGGGATTAGATAACTTAAAATGTAAATAGATGAAGATAAAAGATTACATGAAAAAAAAAATCATCTAGATAAAGATAAAAGATAAACTCATTTTTATCTAATTTAAAATTAAAAAAATTTTAAATTTCAAAAAATTTGTTACTAATATTTTTAAGATGTTAAAAATTATTTGTATAATATTAATAGTACATAGGCACATAAAAATATAAGAATTATTAAAATTTAAATAGGTACATATTTTTCAAACATTTTCAAACTATCAATATATCATCTTATTAAACTACACAATCTTATGAAATAGTTAGAATATAGATAATATATTATAATACAAAATACAACTTAATATACTACATATATAAAAATATGTTTACAATTTTTGCAATTTTGGGAACTTTTATTCAGTTTACCAAATTTAAACATTCGCAAAATAAAAAAGCACAATATATACACGGTAATGAAAAAAACATATTTATTTAAACTCAAACATCGACAACATAACATTTCAAAAGTTTTGTCATTAAGCCTATTATTTTCTCCTTGGGACTAAAATTTGTGAACTAGCGCTAAACAATAAGATAAAAGATAAGTAAATAATTATCTAGATAAGTCCCAACACTGGATATATATAAATATATTATTGAACTCCAGTGACATCGATCGTGAGACGTTCTCTTAATATCCTCGGATCAGGCGAAACTATGAGGACTGATAGATAGGGTTTGATATCGCATGGAGTAAAATGTTAGGATGGCTTATATATTTTGGCTGGTGTAAACTGGTTTCAAGTTATAAACTTCCGTATCCCTTCACATCACAGTCGATCTTGTGCTCCCTTTCAGATTCCTCACTTAACATTCAATTTTCTTTTAAATGCCTCCATGGTATGCCTTCCTAGCTCTGCAAATATCGATCCTGATTTCTCACTATTTTAATCAATTGTACATTAGTTATTTCTATTTATATAATATTTTAAATTTAATTCTTCCTTTTCTTGTGTGTGGATTATATACCATTATCGTTTTATTGTTATTAAATATTGTTAAATTGGACTTTGTCCGTCATATTAATAAAATATTTGAAGGTCTCTATAATACACGCTTTTTTTTTTTTGCTCATTTGCGTTTTTTATGAAAGTTTTTTTTTAAGTAGTTTAAAGTAATTTTCAACATTATTTCCAGGCGTAAAAATTCGTGATGGCCGTAATTTACTGTTCCGAGTCGAGGAAAGTCCGACGACATGCGGCGTGTTCACGTGCAGGTTGGCGATGGGACGGAGATATGATAGGGACCGTGGACTTCGTTACTAGCGTTACAGCTGTGTATAATCATTCGGATCGGCCGGGTATAATATGACGAGACGTTGGATGCGCGCGCGTGAAGTGTGAAAGTCTGAATTAAAATCTATGATAATACGAATATAAATGAGACGGTTGATCGACGACGAGGACATAGGACCAAAAACAATGGAACTTATGCGTTAAATGCATATATTATTATTATTATTATAATGTATACCGATTGTGTGTGTGTGTGAGTGTTTAAACCGTTTATAGATACTAGATAAGTGTATTATAGGTATAATATGCGAGTGCACTGCAACCACCTGTGCGCTTTATATATAATATATATAAAATATATTCCTAATGTCTATAATGGATCGTCTTTCGTAACCGTACAATGAAAACACGAAAAATCAAATCTCTCGTTCCCACCAACACCCCATAACCATAAATGTGTCCATCCCGAACCCCGAAAATCTATATACGACATTTTGGATTTTAAATCCTTATCAAAGACCTAGGTATCTATTTCACTCCTACTCTTTCCTTTGAATTTCATACAAACAATATGATTGGTAGGGCCCTCAAAGTCCTAGGATTTATAAAGCGCAACACAGCTAATTTTTCTTCCAGCAACTGCCTTCGTGTTCTTTATTCTTCCCTGGTTCGCTCCATTATGGAGTATGGGGTGGTGGTTTGGCATCCCCACCTATCCCGTGATATACTCCGAATGGAACGAGTCCAAAACAGATTTTTGTCCTATGCTGCTTTCCTAT
>JAIPRL010011744.1:0-13062 GCA_025469235.1 Pemphigus obesinymphae
ATTCTTATATAGATTGGTCAATGGTTATTTAGATTGTCCTGAACTGCTTAATTTTATAAATTTTTACGTCCCTCAACGCCAAACTAGATCTATTTATACGTTTAATATACAATTACATAGAACCAACTATGCTATGAATGCTCCTTCAGTTAAAACCATGAGATTAGCTAATGAAACCAATATTGATATGTTTAATTTTACCTCTATTGAGACTTTTTATAATTATATTATTAGATGTTACTCGTGAATTATTTTTATTATTATATTCGTTTTACCTAGTATACGCTGTTAAATAATCTTATTGTTTTATATTTTTCTCTTTTAAACTTACCTTATTAGTATTATATATATGTATATATATATATATCTTATAATTGTATTGGGCATTAGCCCATTTGAAATAACAATAAATAAATAAATAAACAAATAAATAAATATAATATAAATATTTCTAGTATAAAGACTGTGTGTTTTTTTTAAGTAAAAGGCATAGAAAAAAATACCAGCAAATACCTTACGTGTATCGTCGAACTAACTAGCAATACGCCAATCTATGGAAGACCGCCAAAGCGGTACCTTGACAACGCAATCGATAGCAGTGTTATACGCTACTTATCTCGACGACCTCGCAAAAAAACCTCATGACCGGCTTTAGAAGAAACTCGATCCTGACATCAAGAATAAATCATGCATCATCTCACCAACAGATTCGAGCTAACGGTAAATAGTATGCCGGCTCGATGTAGGGAAATCAACGATTTGCCGAAGAAAAAACCTCGACGGACATAATTAATACGTACAGATAATTCAAATTTAATCAGAAATAACTTATTTTTAGATTTTTAGATTTATCATAATATTTAAATTCTACCAATTTAATTTTTTATGTTTCGATATAATATTTTTTATTCGTGTTACGGATAATATAAATAATATAAATTAAGTCTCCTTACAGCCTTCAATAAAGATATGACTTCGGTATTATCCAAAAAGAAGAGTTTTAAGAGATGTAAAAAATGGTTATTCATAATGTGTCTATTATAAACCAGTTAACGTTATTTTAGTAGATTCATTTTCTTTCTAGCGTTCTAAAATTAACTTTTTTTTTAGGTAATAAACAATATTTGATCTTAATTAATAATTAGAGTAGTCTAGATTTTTCGATATAAATTTGGTGGGCACTGAAATTAAATCTGATATCTCATTGTTAAATATATCCTACAATAAGTATAATATATATATACTATACATATATATAAAACCCATAGAAATGTGATTTTAGTAATTTAAAACTTGAGAATGAAATAATACAATCTTATGATAAAAGATTTGGGGAAGTTTTTTAAATAAAATATTGTATTTAATAGAAGTAAAAGCAGATTGTACATCTGGGATATTGATAAAAGATATATTTTGAAGGAACACATTTTAGAGCTGTTAAAATAGCATGTGACTTAGTTGATAAGCATCACAAGCAGTGTTTCAAGTTTTAGCGAAAGGGCAAGGAGAGAAGATGCCAGCTGCCCATTTCCACATTTTTGATTTGAAAATATTTAACAAACATTTAGCATGTTGTAGATGAGACCAAATTATTGTAGAACAAAAATTACATCAACTTTTAAAAAGGCTTCTAAACAATTGCAGTTTAGTTATGACTCGAATTTTTTTATATTTTTTTTTATAAATGTATTTAAAATTGATAGTTTTTTTTTTTACAAATTTACTATCTATAATCTATAAAATATATTTTAAAGATAAAGTTAATTGAAATAGTATTAAGTAACTACTATACCATAACTTATTTGTTTTTTAATTGTGATAATAAAAATATGTTAGTAATAATATAATTATTAATATTATATAAACATTTATATATGAATATATTTGTGTATATTCTAATTATTTAATCTAAAAAAATATTATATTATATAGGACCAACGAAACGACAGTATGAATACATTTTGAATAACGATAATTATAAAATATAAAAAGCCAAGTATGTAGTAATTGGAGTACATAGCAATCATATAGAAACTCTCTACTAATTATTATCAAACAATAACAATGGACATAAATCCGACCTCAATAGCTAATCAAATAGTTGAATCAGATAAAGTTTATAACAAATAAAAGAGTTTTGTTTTAATATTTCAAAATATAACGCTGAGGAACGTCTTACGAATAGATAAAAATATACAAGTTTATATAAGACGCCTATGAAATATAAATTTATGATAATTACTTACGTTTATATTTTTTCATTTTACACAAATTTTCCCCTAAAGAGTATATAGTTTATAACTTATTATTAAATATATGATATATAATGTATTTTTAAAAATAATATTATACGTTATTATAAAGTATTTATATAGTACAAAATCCGTGTTATGAAGCAAAACGTACAGAAATTATTTTTAAGAACCAACGAAAAAATGCGTTGCACACACAATGTATCGCTGGACCAACTAATTTATATACGTTTTATTTTACACTTAGATGACAAAAATTTACACCTGACACCATGTTTTATTACTATTATTTAACTCGACGATACCAAATTACTGTAGAACAAAAACTACAGTCATATTCTAAAACGTGCTTTGGGTGTCGAACATATTGTAACAATAGTATAGTTATGACACGAATTTGATTATATTTTTTTTATAAACCTACTATACATTGTTTGTTGTTTTACAACATGACTGTCAATGTAATATCTTAGAAAAGTTAATTGCAATAGTATTAACTAATATAAATTTTATCACTTACTAGTATATAAAAATCTTTTAGCAAATCTCTACCAATTAAAAACCTTACGGCAACAACCAGGCATATCCATATTTTGGCAAAAATTAGTTTTTAATCTTGTATTATTAACAAAAATAATATACGTCAATTGGTGCAACAATCACAAAAATCCGATCATTAAATACAGATATATTGTACAAATGGAGATGTCTGGTTGTTGCACCAAATATTGGTCATACTGTATTTAAAATACGATTAATTATTAAGATTTAAATAAATTATTTAAATGTTCTTAGTTTGTTATATACTCGTATAAACAATTTTTATTTAAAAGTGTTAGTTACTCATATTGTTTTATGAAAAATGTTATTCGAAGATCCTTTTTTATTCATATACCTAAAATACATATTTTGTTGTATTATTTTTAATGTACCTATTAAGATTATTTAGTTTGAAAAATTCATTTTTATAAAATATTGTTTAATAATGCCAGTTTTTTTTTTATTATGATTTAAAATGAACTTTTTAAAATGTTATTGGTTTTGTTGTACATCCACACTTTTATTTAAAAATATTCCTTCTATTGTTTTATTTAATGTATTAAAAGTTATAACCTTTTTTATTTAAATATTTTCTTTTTATAAAACACATAAAAAGGAATAAAGTATGTTATGATTAATATAAAAATATATTATATGACTAGAAAGATTTCAAGAAAAACGTTTAACAATGTAATAGGTAAAAACACCTTTTTCATATTAATTACATTCTTTTTATACATTATAAGTAAAAAATAATTTTATGGTGCAATAACCAGACATATCCATATCTTTATTTCATTTATTTTAAGCATTTCAAAAATATTTTTGATATTTTTTTTCATAATATCAATTATAAATATCGCCAAGATATTTGAATTTATCTTTTGTTATGTTTTAAAATTATTTGTTAATTTATAAAACAGTTTTAGTTCCTCCTGAAAAATTTGAAAAAGTGGATATGTCTGGTTGTTGCCGCAAAGTCTTCAATTATTATCATACAAATCCTACAGATATAAATCCGAATTCAATAGCTAATCAAATAGATGATCTCTCAGGAATTCCATCAGATAAATATATCAGTACACAAAGAAAATAACAATATATGAAAAACCAATGCATAGAGATGTTCTACAAATAAATACAAATATAGAAGGATATATGCGATGTATTAATTATGTATAGAAAATATTAATTTAGGAGAAATTACTTGCTTTCTTTTGGTTTTCCATAATTAGTATAAATTGTTCCTAAATTGTGTATAATTTATAACACATTATTATACATATAATATAAAATAATATTTCATGCTTAAAAGCGATTTACTGTTACATAATTTATATGTATTTAAAATATACATTTAGGAGAAATTCCTTACCTTCATGTTTTTCTTGAATTATATCATAAGCTTCATCTAAAAATTATGTATTATGACATATTATTATGTTATACAATATTATTATACATATAAGGTTTAATATTTTTTTTTTTTAATAATATTGCAATATTGCACGTTTTATAGCCATCTACTATTATTATAAATTGTTAGTCTAATAAAAATACTGTCGAACTACGACGAAAAACGCACCGAAGTAGTTTTTCTGAATCAGCTAAGAACTGCTTCGCATATATAAATTAATATATTATGGTGACCTTATGTATATCGCCAGACCAACTAGCAATACGCCGCAATCTATGGAAGACGCCAATGCGATACCATAACAACGCAACCGATAGATAGTAGTGGTTTGTATATGCTACTTGCCCAAACGACCTCGTGAACATGGAACACGGTTTAAACGGAAAGTATTTTGGTTAATGATCCTCTAATAAGTACGCCTGGCAGAATATCCCCAAAATCCTCTCAAATTGGGGGTGGGTATGTTTTTGAAACCGTGATAGTGTAGACTCAGTTTTACTTCCCGGTATAAATATTCTGAGGTGAAAAATTTAGTTAAATGTCGATATATTTATCCCAGGAGGTAAAATCGCCTGACATAAAAATCTGTTATGTTTTTAATATGTAATTATATACATATATTTTACCTAGGAGAGTACAAATATCCTGAGGTGAAAAAATTATAAAAATTTTGATAAAATGTCATAATATATTATTTAATACAGGAGATGAAAATTGCCTGGCTGGGTAAAAATATCCAAGACAGTGGGAGAATTACTACAAGACCATAAAGAATAGTGCTATGACTCCTGTAAACTTCCATGAAGTTCATATGTACTTGTGTGGCCAAGAATATCCTATGTGTATGAATGATAAAATTCTTAAAGCTAATTTTAGAAGACAAGCCAAATTCTTTTATATTAATTTTAATTGTGGCGTTTTAAAGTTTTTTTTTCAAAATAGTAGTAAATAAATATATCTGGAAATAATTGCAGTTTAATTATGAAACGAATTTTATAATAATATTTTCTTAAATCTATTTAAAACTTTTAGTTTTTACAACTTTACTATCTTAGAAAATATTTAATATAGTCAATTGAAATTGTATTAATTAACTTAAATACAATAACTTATGTGGTTTTAAATAATATACTAAATATATGTAAATAATATTATTATTTATATTAAATAAACATTTATATATTTGAGTACATCCTAATTATATAATCTACTAAAATATTACATTATATAGGACCAATGAGTGGACAGTATGAGTTAATTCTTAATAATGATAATTATAAAAATATACAAAGCTAAGTATATAAAAATTAAGGTATATAGAAATCTTTTAGCAACTCTCTACCAATTATTATCATAAAATTCCTACGGACATAAATCTGAACTCAATAGCTAATCAAATAATTGAACTCTCAATAGTTGAATCAGATAAAGATTTTAGCAAATAAAGGAGTTCTGTCTTAATATTCCAAAATATAACGCTGAGGAACGTCCTATGAATAAATACAAATATACAAGTAGGTATCCTATGAATGTATATAAAATTTACATTTAGAAGAAATGACTTACGCCGATATTTTTCTGAAGTATTAAAATATTCTACCCCTAAAGAGCATATGGATAATATCATGTTATTATACATTAAATATGTAATACATTTTTTAAATAATATTGCACGTTTTATAGCAATCTACAGTTATTATACATTTTTAGTCTAGTAAAAACACTGTGTTACGAGGGAAAACGCACTGAAGTATTTTTTAAAACCAGAAAAAACTTCTCATTTTTCATTGCTTTGTGTGTGTGTGTGTGTGTGTGTACTTTATCTCAAGCTTTTGCTTCTACCAGAAGGTTGGATGTTGCAGGAGTTGTGATGTAAAGGTGTGAAGGGATTTAGAAGTTTAGTGGACGATTTCTTTTGTAACCGTCGATTAGCCCAGGGTGGGTTGATATGGTGGAAATGTGTGGGAAGGGGAATGAGATTATGGAATTTTTGAGTTTGAAGGAGGTGAAGTTCATGTATTCGAAGATGGACGGGATGTTGATAGTTTTCCTGATGATGTGGTTACTAACGTAGAGGGGAAGGTTTGTAATTTTACGGAGGGTATTGTTTTGAAGAACTTCGTTTCACACATAAATTAATGTATGATTATCTTCTGTGCATTGCCGGATCAACTAGTAATATGCGACTCTGTAGAAAGCCTCCAATGCGGTACCACGACAACGTAACTGATAGTAGTGGATCGTATACCTACGTTACTTATCCGGACGACCTCGCAAAAACATCACGAGACGACCGATTTTAGAAGAAACGTGATTTCGACACTAAGAATAAATCATGTACCACCTCGCAAATGGTAAATAGTGTAAACGGTAAACGGCTAGGTATAAAAAAATAAATGACCAGCTGGAGAAGAAACCTCAACGGATATAATTATGTACAGATAAATAAAATTTAATTAAAAATAATTTATGTTTATATTTATCCTAATATTTAAATTATTTATATATATATATATATATATTTAGTAATTTGTTTATGTTTGAAGCTAATTTTTATATATTTATATGTTATGGATAACAAGAGTATATACAAATAATTAAGTCTCCCTATATCTTGCAATTAAGATATGACATTTGTATTAACCAAAGATATTTAAAAAATGTTTATTTGTAATTCGTCTTATTATAAACCAGGAATCACCAAGTCAATGTTGCTCTGGTAGTTATGATACAAATTTTATTATTTCTTTTTATTAATCTATTTAAAATTAATAGTTCTTCACAACATTACTGTCTATATAATATATCTTGAAAATAAAGTTAATTTGAATAGTATCACTTACATGCGTTAAAAAATGATACTAAAAATATATAAATATGACATTATTTATATTATATTAACATTTATACATGAAAACTTTTGAATACAACCGAATTATTTATTATTATGATATACATGGTTAAATATGTAGATATATCAGCAGTTCGAACTGCGTATGTGTATTACGTTATCTGCCGATGAAATTAATAATATATAGATATACGCTTAAAAATCCACAGTAGTTGATGTCATAATTTCTGTTTTTATTCTACGAATGGCACAACTGGATGAAAACGTAAATATTGCTGTCATACCTAGATATTTAATCATAATATTATGGACCAACACAGTATGACACAAATATTATCCATAAAATTCCTACGGACATATACATACTTAGATAATAGATAATCAAATTGTTAAACTCTCAATAATTCTATTAGATAAAGCTTTTAACACACATAGGAATTTAACCCTAATATTCAAAAATACAACGCTAAAGAAAATCCTACGAACAAGTACAAATATATAAGTACACATAGTAAGTAATTATTATGTATGTATGTATGTATATAAAATATACATTTAGGAGAAATTACTTACATTCGTTTTCTTTTACTTTATTATAATTTTCCCCTAAAGAGTATATAGTTTATAAAATATTATTATACACATAATATAGAAAATATTTTAATAATATTGCACGTTTTATATCGATCTACTCTTATTGTATATTGTCTGTATAGTGAAAAATCTGTGTTATAAGTCAAAACGCACAGAAATATTTCTAAAAAAAAAAAAAAAAAAATACAGTAATGAATATATTAATTTATCTACTTTCTGAAAGCTATAGCTTGTGGTGGAAGTTGAGAATTAAAGAAAATAAATAATTTTAACAGATTAAATATTTAAATTCAAGAGAAAAGAAAATATATATTATTTGAAACAAAACAAAACTCAATATAAATAGTACGAAACAAATTATAAAAGTTCATTAAATAACCATTTATTAAGAATTAATGAAAGAAAAAAAAGAAAAAATTTTGAAATTAATATTAATTTTAAAAGACACAATATTTTACATGTATTAAAAATTTTTTTGTATAATTTACTTTAACATTATAATTTGTTCTTGTTTCACTTTTTATAAAAATATTATCATTGATATTGAATTTATTGTACCAAAACATAATAGTGAACTTTTTTGTACAATAAATTTACAGGAAGCACACCTAGTTCTTTATAATTAAGTTTGGACGAATTAGCTAATTCTTTTTTATTGATTTAGATACGAATTACTTTATTTTGTTGTTATGTTTTTTAATAAATTAAGAGTATTTTCAGCTGCACCACCACACACAACTATACCATATTGTAGTACTGATTAGTAAAGAGATAAATAAATTATGCTCTTAATCCCTAAAGATACATAGTTTTTAATGTTACATAGTTTTAATATTAATGTTCTTATTCGTATCGCTGTGGCTTGGACATGAGATGACCATCTCATATTTTGATTAAATATCACTCCTAGGTATTTTACTTTTGTAACTCTTTTTATTATGGGTTGTATAAAAAAACTATCGAATAAAGGTTCAACAAGGTCGCTAGTTTCTAATACATAGTTAGTTGAATTTAACTGTTTGTATAATTTTGAAGTTATAGTAGTAAAAAATGTATTAAAGGTATCAGCTGATTTTATTGGTTCTTGCTCTATATTAATTATTTGATCATTAATTTTTAAACATTTAACGAAATCTTTGTTTGATTGTTTCTTGCTTGTAATTTCTTTGATTAGCTTTCAAGTAACTTTAGGGTCATTTGATAAAATAGTAAATTAATTTTTTTTTTAAAAATTTATTTTTGACTATTTTACTAATGAGATATTTATTCCTATATTTTTTAGCTTTTAAAGAAAGATTATTTTTTCGATGCGTGGAACATAGTAATCTAGTAGTCATTCATTCCTAATCTTTTATTTTTTGACAATATTTTTTTTTTTTACTTGTACTTACATTATTTGATTAGGTGTAAAATTATTTCATAAAAATTGTAATTCCTTTTCTCCTATGATACCTGAATTACATATTGCACACAGCATAGTAATAAGTAATTTCACTTTCACACAAAATATGTCAGTTTCGTATATATACCTAATAGTACAGAATATTACTCACATAAAAACACACTAATTAAGATACGATAAACAGTACAAAATACAAATAAGGAACGACCGTCGACACACAACCGACGGATATGACGATAACTGATAATACTTGAATAATAAAAATACTAAAAAATAAGAATTTAAGATAAATAGTTTCCTTGATTATTATGTATATATATGTATGTGTGCGTGATTACTTATATATGTATAGTAGTATGTATACCTCTTGTATATGTGTGCATAGTAAGAATAGGTCGTCTGGGATTAATATAGGTAATGAATATTAAATTGCATACAACCTCATATATTTCATTGAATTTTCTCTATTATTATTTCAGATAACAGTAGGTAAACTAAATTAAAGCTACACTTGCTCACAGATTTCACATAGCGAGTTGATTTAATAATACCTTCTAACAATTGGATAAGTATTATATAATACATTTTAAGTTAATTGATCAAAATTTACTTACCCGAAATATCATTTATAGAGAAACCATCCACTTTTAATTCATCTATTAATAATCAATTTTGAGTATTAAAATGAAATTAATGAATAAACTTTAAAAGTGTTAAATATCTCTATTGAAACAATTGAAACATTAAATATCATAATATATTACATAATAAACTCATAGTCGTAACCATTAAATATGCGCACTCAATTTACGAGTCCGGCATAGACTGACTATAGGCTAGAGTGCACTGCTATTAACTACAGTTTTTTTTTATTTAATGTGAATTAAAAATCAAATTTTACAAAACCATATGAACTAGTTAAAATTGAAATTCAGGTCCATCGATGACAACCAAGTGGATCAGCTGATTCGGACCTTATAATTATTAAAAGTATCAATATTGTTTTGTAAATTATTGAACTGATATCTGATAGATTGGAAATATTAATTTATTATAATTTTATCATATTTTGTAAAAAATCATGTTCACAATAATTTTAAGTTCAGAATAATTGTATCTTGACGATATTGAAAAATATTACACAATATTTTGAAATAACTAGTGAATCTTGTTGGCATCCATATTGTAGTATTTAGTTTTAAACAATTTTATGATGCATTTATGAATTCAATTAATATATTTCGTATAATTTAAGTTCACGTACCCAAACATGATTTCACTATAAATATTATAGATAATATATATTAAAACAATACTTAAATAACGGTATTATTTATATGTCGAATATATTTTTAATCAATATAAATTAAATTGCGTTTCAATAAAAGAATTATGGCAAATATATTATATAATTTATCCAATTTACATGTCAATCTCCATATTTATCTCATTTATATACTTTCAATTGTCTATCAATTCTTGATTCTGTTCTAGCAGTACTTTTATTGTGAGATGCATGCCATCTAATGCTGTTGGCACTAGCAATACTGCAGAATCGTTTAACAAAATATTTTGCGCGTAAAGACTATTTTGGTCATGAAAACCTGGTAACTTCTTGTTTTATTCCTTTTCTTCAAAATTTTTGTGATATTACAATTATAAATATTTGAGTAGAGCATGATGTTTGTTTTTCGACATTTTCGAGTTTTTCAATCATTCATCCCACAACTGAATATTAACTAATTGATCTTAAATAACTGAAAAGATTGTATTAAAATCGATATTTATTGGACATAATCCGTGAGTATACGAGTTTCTAACAGAGAAACGTATAAAAAACAACAGTCTATACATATCAGTCCCTTCTCCTTACATTTACACTATAATATTTTAAGACAACAAGTTATTATAAATAAAAAGTGTAGTTCACTCTATGGTGGTACAAGATAAAGTGTAGTCTGGTAACGGCCGTTTTCGATGACCAATATCTTCCAGGCCTATACTCTATTATCGGGGTACATCCGATTCTTCGGTTAGGTATAAGTTAAAACAGTTCGGAATTGGGAACGTATCACTGGTTTTCCCGTGGTACCGATTGCGACAATATAATTGTAATATATTCAGAAGATTTTTTTATAAGATTTGGCTTATACCAAATATGTGTTTATATTAGTATCTAATTAATATGACAGTAATATGTAAAATTATTTTTCCAATTTTAAATTATCTATGCAAATCATATATTTTTAGTTATTAAAGGTTTTAACATCTGTACATTTTATACAGGGTCATTAATCATTATTATGTTATACTTTAAGTATATATAATTATTTTTCTTATACTGGAATATTAAATACCGAGCTTCGCTCAAAATCCTATTAAGCAAAGTAATACTTTATCATTTCGTTTAAATTTAATACAACCACCACAAGTGTTCTATCCTATGATATAAAGATAAATGTTCGATGAGTTGAAAACAATTAATTTATCATCAAGTTTTTTGCACTTCTAGTGAAATTTTTATTAGGTTTGAAATTTGTTTTCACTTTTCATTGAAATATTACATAATTTAATTCAAAATAACATAATTATATTATATATAGTGTAAAATTAGTATAAAAAATATTTTTATGATTATTAAAAAGTGTTCTTAAAATAGTGGTAATTACACTATTAATTAACCTAACCAAATTAAAAATTTTCGGGAAAAATAACTTACTTGTATACTTTGGTTTTTTGCCACTTGCTACAATAACATTAACAAAATAGTTATAAATATAATATATATATATATATATATATAAATTAATAATTATAAAATAAACATATTATTTAATATTAAATTTTAGAAGGCATGTTTGCAATCACACATATAATATGCATGGAATATACTGTTAGTAAATAGTTTTTTTATTGTTAGTTATTCAGATAAAGTGTTAATATTATTATTTTGGAAACATCAAAAATCTCATCAAAATACATAAAAATTAAAAATACAATTAATATAGAAAGAAGAGTAGATAGTTAAGATTTCCATTATCTATCGAATTTTATGTATATTAGGTATAATCAGTAGCACCGATATCTGTTGAGATTTCTTATACACATATTTTTAATATTTGACTAATCACCCAGATCCCTTTTTGTATCACAATTTAAGAAAATAAGGTGGAAGAAAATGGTAACTGGAAAATTAATTTGATGATTTTTAATTTAAAGAATCATTTTGCAGTCTTGTCATATTTGTATTTCACCAAATCACAGTTTTTTAAATATCGAAGGACTTTATATATACCTATGTGTGATATATCAAGTCCTTCATCGTATTTTTTTAAATGCTTAAGACTATATGTACTCGATTTTTTAAGGGGTAATACAGAAAATTTTAGTACAATATACAAAGGGAAGTTTATCGATGTCATAATGATCTTATATTTTTGATATTATTACAGTTTTGTTATGGTAAAATTACACATATGTGGTGTCATCTTAAGGGGCTTCTTTAAGAAAAATTCTATAATTAAAATATCTATCGTTTTACTCAGTTTTAACAATAGTGTTCAGTAGATTATCTCCTCATTTATTTTTATTTTTGTAAGACCTTTTTTTTTGTTGTAAATATATAATTTAAACATATGCCCCTTTTAATACCACCTACTATACAACCGTTAGTAAATCACCCTCCGCGCTACCAATACCAAGTCAGTCGTCGACGTGGTCGTGCGTAGTCAAGACAATCTCGAACGCATCGTACTTTCGGCGTGTTTTGTCTTGTTGTTTTTTTGTGTCACTATTACCGTCACCATTGCTACCATCACCACTGTCACCGTCACCACCATCACCGTCACTACCATCACCGTCACTACCATCACCGTCACTACCATCACCGTCACTACCATCACCGTCACCACAGTCATTGTCAGCACCGTTGTCTACCACCTTCAACACCACTCATCGGCATTACCACCAATAAAACGGTTTATTATATACATATTTATCTTTATTT